>SRMA01026790.1:455408-521687 GCA_007224835.1 Danionella cerebrum | reverse complement strand
TTTATTCACTTGGACAGTTTGATCCTTCATTAATGGAGTTATGTGGGTTTTCATAAGCTGACAAAAAAACAAAAGGATTAATATTAGAACAACAAGCATACAATTGTTTCTATGGAACTGAATTATCACTTGAATAAGTTATAAATAATGAGTTATTTAACATTACATTTATTTTACATTACATTCTATTACATTGTTTTACATTTATAAGTTACATCTGGACCTTTGAGGACAGCCATTATGCTAATGTGGCCCTCAGTGAAAATGAGTTTGACACCCCTGCTTTAGGCTAATGAAGGGATTATTATATTAGATTTAAGCAGGAAGAATTGAATAGAAAGGAGGTAGCACAGAAAAATGAATTCTAAGATGTATTTTTAGACCCTTGCAGTTTTCAGTTTTGAATATTAAAAGTTAAAGTGAGGATAATTGATGATAGAATTTATCTCATAAGAGGTGAAGCAGTGGTCAGTGCACAAGATTATGCAACAGTCTGAGCTAGATTAGCTAAATAAAAAAAACTTGACTGTAGCTGTAGAGAGTCAGTAGACTTTGCATCTTTTGGTGATTCTTGAAATGAGCGCATCACCAACTGTGTGAAGATGGCAGCTGTAGGGCTGGGGATAAAAACAAGAGCTTACGGCAAAAATTATAATACGGTATCATTAGCCTTTTCTTGGTTCCTCTGAAGTTGAATTAAATTTGCTCATTACATAGCTGCCATTTTAAGAATGAAAAAGAGGCTCTTGTTAAAAGAAACCGATGAGGTAGCAACCATGGCACTGATAAACCCAGAACTACTACTAAGATATTTTGTCATTTATGTTGAAAAATTGGCTGAAAAAAAAAAAAACATTGAACCTCACCGGCTGCTTTATTGAAGGCTACATCACCAGTATAGAAAGTCAAAAAATTGGCGGCCATGTGAAATAAGAGGTTTAAGAGTATATAGCAAAAGATATGATGAAATGGGAAAGGGTTGAACTTAAGGAGTTAAAATCGTTTTTTCCAATTGCGCGTCTCGATTTGCAAATGTGTATTTGAATTTTTTAAGAGTTTCTACATGAAAATAGTTTTAAAAACCACACGCCGAAAAAAATTTAGGTTAACCAGGAGTCGATGGCACACATGCAAATCAAAATACACCATTGCAGCTCGAGAGCATTCGCCACAGTAATTTCTAAATTACTACGATTTAGAAAGCCATATTGAACTGGAGTGACAGACTAAACCTATTATTTAAAACATTTTACAAGGAGAGGAATTTATAAACAGAGAAACGAACGATTTGAGTCAAAACTCGTTGGGAATTTTTTATTTTTCACGGCAATACCGTAAAGCGAGGAGGTTTGACGTATCAAAATTTGGACTTCATTTAGAGATAAACAGCTTTTGTATTTACTACGTATTATGATCATTTGTTAATGAGAATAACTTTATTTCAAGTGTAAAGAAAGATATTTGTTTCCACGTTTTAAATTACTTCTAATTGCTGCATACTCCGTCGATCCACAGACATAATGCAAACGCAGTCGTAACAGACACAGATGCAGAGCGAAACTAGCGCAACACATCGTTATTATTGCTTTTCTTCACCGGCATCTCACTTTTCATTTGTGTTTTAAAAGAGGGATGGTACAATCACCTGCAGCTCTCAGAACCACTCTCTTGCTTCCGGAGGCCCAGTCTGAAGAAGGAAGAATACGCCGTGAGTGCCACATCGTTGAGAGATGAGATCCCGTCTGCCTGTTCAAACAGACTTTCCCAGTAGGCTTTCACTGCCACTGTGCCAGGTGGGTACTGTCCGTAAAGATGCGTGTCCAGGACCTCAATGGCCTCCTGGTTCACAGTGGACTCAAACTTCCGAGCGAAGAACGTAGGCCGGGTTAGTTGCTGTTATGGAAACAGGAAAACCATGAGCGGAAACTACTACTCCAGTGGAACGTGATGGTAACTCTTCCCTCACCTGTATTCTGATGAGGTCAGAAGGTTTGAAGTCATTCGGGGAGCATCCGCACCAGTCCACGATGTGCTTGTACTGGCACTTGCAGCCCAGCTTGCGGTTCCAGTTGGTCACGCGCAGATTATTGTCGACCAGTGTCTCACACATGTGGCTGTTTCCCAGCACCGTGTGGAAGAAGGACTGCAGAACAAACAAGTCTCATCTTCAGAACGCGAACAGCTTCAGTAAGCTTTGCCTTTACTTAAAACTTCAGTTTTAAAATCTTATGTTATAGAAATTGTTTTTGATTATTATTAATAAACGCACACTCTTCTTGAGTATAGACTTTTTATACATGGATTTAAATCAACGATACTTGGGTTAAGTGTGTGGTGCTGCGAGCATGCCTCAACACATCCATGACTGTGTGGATCCCAGCAATCCATCAGCACGAGCGCTGGCATTGGTCACCATCACATTTCCTTATTTAAACAAATTAAATAAATTATCTTATTAACAGTTAACTGTAGCAATGCTTGGAATAATCTTTTTTGGTATAACCTTTTTTTTTTAACAAATATTTATTCATTACAGTATACAATAACTCCACAACAAACCTGAACGAGGTTGAGAACAAACAGTTTTATATTTATAACAAAAATCTAAAAATTCATAAATCCCCCCAAAAAGCAAAGACCAGCTCAAAACATTGTGAAAATTGCATCAAAAACCAGGCAAACTTCTCTTAAACTTTTGTTTTAGGCTAGAATTTTGAGAAACACAATCCATATCAGATGTCTTGTACTTCCAAACGTTATCCCTTTTTTCACCACTAAATGGCACTGGTGGCACTAGTTAAACAAAACCGAAAGGCAATTTTCTCACATTTTAAATTGAATTTCATCGCAAATCGTGCATTATAACTCTTGTAATGTTCACTCTGTAACCTACACATTATACAAATGTAATAATAGCTTAGTTGTAACATTCCAAATGCATTCAAAACAGACGCTGTGACTGGCAAACACACCAGTGCGCACAGGAACTTCTAAGTGTTAAAGCCTGGGGTGATTTTGACAAGTCTTTGCTCCATAGAGAGCATGGCCGAGTTGAGGAGCACCTTTGAGCTTCTGCTGGAGTCCTGGGATCTTGAGTAGAGCCACTGCCTCTGAGAAGCGTCCTGGAGGTTGTTCCTCATAAATAGATAATTAACTTTTAAATTTACACAATTTTTTGCAGCATCAATTGCTTCTCCATTCCCAATTTTGTCGTTATATTTATTCAGATTTGTTGTCACATTGCCGGAGTGACTGGGAAGTATCAACATTGGTGTTCTCTATTGACCACGTGAAACACACTTCAAGTTTTAACAGCTTTGTCACTTCATACCTGGTCACTAGGGCTGAGTGACTAATAAAGTTTTGAATATTTTCTTTGAGGCCCATTTTGGTCTAATTGTTAGTTTGTTTTACATTAAATTGAAATTAAACACAGAATACAATGTGTACAGTTTGGACGGGTGTCACTTAAAGTCGTCCTTGATGACGTTGCAGATTGCATCACATACCTTTGGTATTTAAAACGGCTGATTGATTAATTTCCTGTAAGTTTAGGGCTTGTATTAACGTGTAAACATAAATGGAACCCTATTACAATTATTACACTACTTTATTCATGACTTTGTTGTTAATGCTGGGCAGGTGCCACAAAGGTGCCACCTGTGATGATGGTTTCAGGACATCATCCCCATGAGCTGTGCAGCCCTTCTTTTTAAAAGCACATGATTCTATTTTGAGGGTAATTATTAATTTGTTGTTGATGCTTATGTTTTTTATTTGTGTTATGTGGAAACATGCTTTGATTTTGATTGGGTTATTGTTTACATTGCCCTGCTGACATCATTCCCTCCATTTCCTTCCCATGGTCAGGAGCAAACCAATATGAGGTTGAGAGAGGGGGGTTGTAAAACTATTTATATTTATGTGAGGATTTTAACTGTGAATATGAAATGTGGATTATTTTAATGTATGTTTAATAAGTGTAGAGATATATTTTAATGTCAAATATAAGTGTAGAGATGTGACTGTTTTCATTAAATGAGCTAATGCTAAATTAGACAATGGTGTAATCACCTTTGTCCCCTCCACTTGGTATGCCCCAGTTATAGCTAATGTGGGACTGTGGATAAAAGGAGGGGAAAACTGGGCTCATTAGTCTAGTTTGTTGGCTCAAAGGGTATGTGGAAGTGGATTTGTCACAAACCTTTTCTTGTGTGAGATAACTTTATTTGAAAGCATCTACACAGCGTTACTGTCGTGAGTTTAGACATTTAGTTTGGTAAGAAGTTTAGTTAACTAGGTTTTTGCTCTTTAGCACATTTTTATTTTTATTATTTAGCTGAGTGTTTAAGGTGTTTTTGTTACTTTGTTCATTTGGTTTTCGGTTTTGTTTGTTCCTGTATCACGTAGTGGAAAATAAAATCTCAAAAAATCTGCATTCAGCTTGTCCTCGGACTCTCCTTTCTCCTCCCTTGGCTCTCGGAAACCACATTACGACACCACCAAAGACCAACATCAATCCATAATCCGTGTTGGAGAGCAAGATGTCGAGTCGTTTTCTAAATTCTGGTTTAGGTCATTTATGAAATTCCAGGAAAGACACTCGTAAGCTGCTAGAAACCTCTTTCATATGAGAATGAAAGCAGGTGAAGTCTCCAGGAAGTCCAGGAAGAGGAGATGCCCCAGCCCAAAATAACTGGAAACCAGTAATAGTCTGCAATCTCTGTGTTCTGTTTTTGCATCAAGAATCATCGACTCAATAAAGACTGAATTTCATGAGTTTTCAGTACCTCTGCTGGGAGGAGGGCGTAGGTGTAAAACTGCTTCAGGCCGCTGACCAGCTCATCCTGAGAGTGCACCACATACTCCACGAAGGTGTGAGTGAGAGCGAACCAGTCGGAGCCGCCAGACACCTCCAGGCCCTCGGGGATGCTGCGCTCACCCAGACGCCACATGTGATTGTCACACTCATGGAAGAGGCGATCCAGACCCTGCTTCTTAATGAACCTAAGGGAGAGGAGAGAGAAGGCAAGCTGACATCCATAGTGCTGCTCAGACGCTGGGATTTATAAAATGGTGCAACTGTTTGGAAATCAGACAAGAGGAACCTCATTAAAAGTGCTGCAAATATAGCAGCTGTGCTACAAGTCTGTTTATAGAAACAGCGATGCATTCCAAACAGCGGGATTGTGACGTAATGAAAAGCTTTTGGCTTGTACTGAAGGGAGATGGGAGCCGTCTTACGCAGTCTACATGTCTGAAAACAGAAGTCTTGATGGATCCAAATCTTTGGAGCAAAACAAAAGCCTAAAAGAAATGATTCCAAAATTGGGTTTTTAAGTGCAATGTTATCGTTTCTGATTTTGTGATTCTTGAAGCCAAAAGTTGCTCGCTTCACTTCAGTGACCAAATCCAACACTCTGTATAAAAACTTAAGTTCCCATGCACGAGCACAGAAGAAGCATAGCCACACCCCCGGAGGTCCACTATGATGGTTCACTTACTAGGAGTGGCACAGGCTTGAACACCTGCTGGTGATGTTCTTGTGCTGATCTTTGGTCTAATAACAGGGTTTAACCTACCATTCAACAGGAGGGGCACTGCCGCTTTAAAGCTGCCATGATTAATGAATCATGCCCTGCACAAGTGAGTACGGTGGCTGTATTTATTCAAAAAGCATTATCAGAATTGTATCACGTTCTAGAGTTCGTTCGGATTTGTACCGAGACCACCACCTCATGCAGGTCTCAGACCACATTTAGTCTGCTTTTTACTTCGGACGTTGCTTTCTCACCAGCCCAAATGGACTCAACTCTAGTTTAAATGAATCAAACTGAACAAGAGAGGTGTGAAAGACCCCTGCTTTAACCCTTTAAAACCTACCGGCGATACCACTTTCATATACATTTTTAAATGCCTGTAAAATTATACCCAACTGAGCAATAATTTTTTCTGCATCTCAAACAGGAGATAGATGTACATTAGACATATGAAACTTCATAGAGCCTCAGTCATTTTTATCTATGAGCGAATGTGTAGAAAACTAGAAAAGTCACAAAAAATTCCTTCAAAAGCTTACACAATAAAACAATCCATGCCGCGGGTGTTAACAGCACTTCTGATGAAAGATATTTTATCATCACATTGTAAACGTGTTCAATTCCCGCATTATTAATTACCCACAAACCATAGTGTGATGTCATCTTTCCGGGACTTTTACCGCGGCTAAAACTTTTGGCTTGGGCTTGATCAATCGATATCAATATCTCTCCTAAACATCCCAAAACATCCCTTTTGCCACCTGTGAGGGGCATCAGGCAAAAAAAAAGCCACACAGGGGCACTGTAAATAGCTTCTTTAGTAACTAGTTTTGGATTTTATTATATATATTCATAAATATATTTATACATACACACGCAAACACATATGCCCGATTGTGTATGTTGTTTCACCACAGTAAAAATGTCATTTTTGTTATTTATTGCGCTGTATATTAATTAGAATTGTCTAATACAAAGCTATCTACGATCAAAAGTATCTTAGAAACATTTTTTTCAAAGTGAAATTTGATTGCACAGTTATAAATAGTGTATTTCACTGTTCATAGTATGTTTTATGCAATATGTGCAATATGTTTTTATTTTTTTGTCTCACTTTATAAATTTGGGTGCATCTCAAAAACTAAGCAATGAATTCACTCAGAATAAATTTATGTGGTTCAAAAGCATTTTGTGCGACTTTTTTTGCATTTAAAATTTTGAGGGAGTAAGCTTGACATGTCTATATTTTTTTTTAAAAATTGGAGGAAAAAAATTATTATTTTTTGTAGTTTTGACACTATCTTCAGTTAATATTGAACTAACTCTATGAATATTATTAAAAGCTAGGACATAAGGGTTGTACTGATGTATGGCAAATTAAAATGGCACCACAGCAGGTACAAATGTAAAATATGCTCTGACGGACTTGGTTCTATGGCAGGTCATAAAGGGTTAATGTGTTTCTGTAGTTGAATTAGCGTCAGAATCATTGCTTTTATCATAATGCAGTATGTGACATGGAAAGTAAACAAGAATATTGTTACCTGGCGTTCTCTCTGCCGTGAGACTTCAGGAAGTTCTTGTCTCGATTCTGTGACAGAAAAGCCACCAGCTCGTCGTTGGTTCTGTTTGAGAGCGGAGAGAAGAGATTAGTCAGAGAGATGGCACTGACAGCGGCAGCGTGTGGGAAAAGCTTCATCTGTCGAGCATTAGCTGCCGATCACAGGATTTGCACACCAGCAGCGTTTACTTGCGCATCAGGCTGTGAGCACCAGTCTGGATTAATCTAAAAAGCAGGAGGGATAAGCATCGACGGCAGGGGGATGGAGAAGCTTCAAGGCTCTGATGTGTTCCTGCAATCCTCTCAAAACAGACTGAGGACAGAGTTGGCAGCAGCATCATGCTGTGATATAAACTCGGGAGACGAAGCCTCTTTACGTAACTTTCTCTTAAGGCAATGAGCAAGCATGAATCATGGCGTTCCAGATGGTTAAAGAGTATTCATACTATAAATTTAAAACCCAACTTTTTTCAGTTACACCACTTTGTACAAGTGGAAAAAAAGGTTGTAGGCGGAGTTCTTTTATTTTTGATAGAGGATAATGATTCCGAACAATATCAGATCATTTAACGCTGGTTCAAGATGCACCATTTGGTGTTTCCTTGATCAAAACAATAGTCAGGAACCAGTCTAGAAGTGCACAGGAGGGAGAAATCATCACCAAGAAAACAATTGGTAACACACTACACCCCAAATCCTGCTGCGCACCTGCTTAATGATTCGTGGTGGTTTCTTTCCTGTCCGAAGTCGGTATGAAAAAGTGGGATGAGCACCACAACCACTCGCGTCACTAAAAGATTTGTTTGCCGTTCTCTGTGCAGAAACGAAACTGATATGGCAACTAAAGTCTATTTTTGTTGGGACATTTGTTTAGTCAGAAGTGTGTCCTGTTGGCACCGACGGTTTTCGGTTGTATTTTGTCGCTCAAAACTGTACCCCGCAGTGTAGAAGCCTTAAGGGCGCCTACGAACCCAGCAACTAATTTAATTTCACTGATGGCAAATTAAAATCGTCTTTTAATAAGTTGATTTCGTCAAAAAATACGACAACACATTTATATGATCTACTAAGGATTAACGTCAACTTATGCAAAACAAAGTGTTAACACAATAGATGTTCACCACCCTGATATTCTTTCAAAAAGAAGTGAAAAGCGGTCTATTTCCAGACCAAAATAGGCTGCTAACTTTAGAAGCAAAAGTTGCAGTCTGTGGTCTATAGTTTGCATGTGCGTTATTACCGCACTTTGGGTGTGTCAGCAGCAAAATCATTTCATCGTTTCCAACCTCCAAGCTCTTTTGTTGATGCTGCTGTCAGGATCTTCACTGGGGGAGTTTGGAGTCTAGGGACCGCAGGTGCCTCGTGTGTGTGCAGCGGTGGGCGTGACCAGACAAGGAAAACAAGCGCCGGTGGATACTTTATATTTGATAACGGATAATGGTCCACTATCATTTTCGTTAACGAAAACTCGAGCACGTCTCGTCGTAACAGAGACATATTTACCTCGTTTAACATGTCTCGTAATGGTCACAAGTAAAATGTTCGTCGTTGATGAAACGTCATACTCATATCATCAAAAGAGTCAGGTTTCATTGGCCGTTCTCCTTGTGAAAAACGGATTCGATTTGGTACCCCAAAACTCTTTTTCGACAGCACCTCTCATTCGGTCTCATGTCCTGTTGGAGCCCATGGTTAAAAATGTCAAGTTGATGTGTAAAAGCCCTAAGAATGAGTCATTTCTTCCTCTGTGGGCAAACCTTCGAATCAACGGGGGTTCAAATACTTTTCAGTATTGTGCACTCTTCTGGAAAGCAGGCTTCTAAAACAGAACCCCACAAGATTCACATCACCAGCTTTTCTACGGATGTTACTGCTGACCTGGTTGGGAAGTCTGTGGCACTGAGGTTAATGAAGAAGTCCCAGTTCCAATCGAGCATGGAGAGCAGGTCCAGCATGCTGCGCAGGTAAGCTTTCAGCAAGCTGGCACCACCCCAGATAGTCACCATGCGCCATGGCGTCACCCTTACATTCGGGTAGAGCTCTGCCATCTTCAAAACCTCCCGATACATGTAGTTTGAACGCTGCAAAAGAAAAAGAAAAACATGGATGATTATTAAATGTTTTGAAACATGAACTCTCTCTGAAAGGATCTGGGATAGTTTTGGTAAAACAAAAACCCAATTCCTTTTCTACCCTCACCCTGCAACGTCATGGCGATCTTTTGAGAGTTTACTTCAACTTTTACACAATAAGTTCTGGATCGCAGTAGACCGTGCCGTATTTCAAGGAGCAGGTGAAGTGAAAGCTTTAAAACTTGCAATTTGGGTAGACGTTCAGGTCTGGAGGGCAAGCTTTGGTAACCAGAGTTTCCTGGTACTTTTTCAGACTTCCTCATTCTCAGACAAACACTCTGCCTCAAGAACGACTTCTTCTAGGTACACCTGCGCAGTAGCTTTTTCCAAATATCATTGAGAACACCATTAATCCAGACCAATTAATCAAACCTCCACCATGCTTCACTGTTGCCTGCAAACCCCCCGCAGGTTTCTGCCAGTTTCGAGCTGATCGGACAGTTGGAAATCTTCTGCTGCTCATGTTTTCTAGGCATCGATCAGTGCATGTACAATCCTCAGCGTTGCCCATTTCCTTGTGCTTGTACAAAAGAGCTTGAACAACAAGTCCAAGTCTCCTTGGATAAAAGCATCTGCTAAATGCACAAATGTAAATATGTAATTTACATGTGTATTTGATGATAACACTGCACACTTAACAGATTCACTCACAAATACATTCATTCTCACGCACTTATTTCTCATTTTTACCATATGTTTTATATTTGGTCACATTAATCACTTGATGCAGACCCAAAACAGGAAAAGTATAGTGAAGTGGTGAAGAAATTAAACATTATTACTAACAATTCTTTTCATTTTATTGCGTTAAGGGGCTTAGTGCTGTGGTCTGAGTTGGTCCGTCAAAATTAAGGGTCCACCGGGAACCACTGCTGCATCTTGGTTCCACTAGACCAGGGGTGCTCACACTTTTTCAGCTTGCGAGCTACTTTTAAAATGACCAAGTCAAAGTGATCTACCCGCTACAAAAATGTAAAACATCAATCAACAAACAATTATTTTCAACTTTATTGAGAATTGACAAAACACACATATTAATTAATTACATTTTTGTAATAACGTGAGTTTAATTTGATGACTTGCACTGAATTGAATCATTAGAACAGTTGTGTGTGACCTGAATTTGATGGTAATAGAGTGATTTTTATGGGAGCAATTGAGCTTTGATCCAAATAATCAAGAATAAAATGATGCTCTAATAAATATTTCAATATTTATTGAAACTGAGTCGTGCAGTACAATATGCAGGTGAGGAGTGGTGTGTTGCTTGATTTTGGTTGTAATAGAGTAATTTAGAATGAAGTTATGAAGCATATTCTGGGTAAAACATATTTTGGATCTGGTCATTTGCAGACGGTCCCTAAGCGATTCCATGTCAGCGGGTTGCTCATAGACGGTAATGTGTTTCTGCGAATGCCGAGGGAAACTTGTTTTGATAAAAAACGTTTTGTAGTTTGTCCGCTACATAACACAGATTAAAAATAGGTATTATTTGTTTACTAAGAACATTCTGGTCTCGAGCTATTGAGCAGAGAAAACCGAATCCGTGAATCTGGCTAACTTTACTGAACTGTGACGGGATGGATGATCGGCTGATATTGTTTCAATTTCACACCGCGATCGACCTAATGAGCACCTCCGTGATCGAACGGTAGCACCTCGATCGCGATCGCTTTCTTAATTTACATATATGTATTTAGCAGATGCTTTTATCCAAAGCACTTTACAGTTCAGGAGTAAACATAAGCAGTTTGTTAGCAGGTTGGAGTAATCATGTGAAAGGAAGTCGTTTGAGACGTTTTTTTTGTTCTGTAAATTTGATTTATACAAATTTTTGTTACTTTTTTTCCTTTGAGTTCTTTTGTACATTTGTTGGCAGGACCTTTTAGACCTTGTGTCACTTGTTCAGTCAGGAGAAATCAGTGCATGAGGAAAGGACCCAAAACAGAAGAGAACTGCTGCACAGCATTAGTTGTATCAAACTAATCAAACCAAAAGTATCAAAATGTGGTTGGAAGTGCTGTTTATTTTAATAGTTAGGGAAGTTCACCCTGCTTTGTGTCACATTTCTTCCACATGGAGGCTATTGTTGAGCAGTATTTGATCAGGGTGGGAGTGCAGAACAAGACTTGAGCTTCAGTGATCCACCTGAACCTTGCACCTCCCATGTTCATTCTGATCAAAAGTTTTCTTTTAAACTATGAACATTTCACATTTTCTCAATCAACGTTCTTTAAATCTTAAGGTCTGTTGAACTTTGAGATCATAACACAAATAATAAGTTAGGAAAGCCATTTCTACAATCACAGGGAAATTCTAATGGTATTGCTGAACTGTTAGCTGACTTGATCCCATGCGTAATATACATTTATTTTCTTTTTCAGATCTCTGCGATAAGACTCCACTCACTTCCACATGCTGAACAAGAAGCAGCTTGATAGATTTTACAGAACTACACACCAATCTGGTGCAATTATTTTCTTTGAATGAAAATATGAATATAAAGATAGCTTCCAGGGACACCAAGTATATTGCAGGGATTTTTCAAAATACAAGAACTGATGAAACCATAAAGCTACAGCCAACAGTTGTAAACGGCTGTTATTACACCCAGTGACCCGAGTTACAGATAAAACATCACTTGTGGACAAAGGACCTGCCCCTAGCACACAGGCGCTATACACACAGCTAAGTCAAACACAAGGAGAGACACAGCTAACTACACAAGAGCTAAACATCTGTTCTACCTACCAGCAAAAACTTTCTGGGAGAAAAAAAATGATATCTATAAAAAAATAGTTAAAGTAAATTTTTAATGACGAGTGAGCCAGTGTATGGAAGAGTACATGTTTTACCATCTCCATTTTACCAAAAAACACATAGAAACCCAGGGGAAAAAATGTTCACTGGGTTTTGTGAAAACAATGCTTGAAAAGCTCAGCAGTAATGTTACTGGAGTGGATAAAATGTAAACTTAACGCAAGTAAAATCTATGCTGTGTTGGTTGTACTTCTATGATTAATGTGTGTTGTGGAAAATCATTATTGTAAAAATAAGTCTATTTCTTTGTGTGTTTGTTACATTGTTAGCAGAAGGTTAACAGAAGCATGATTTCACCTAAAGCCCCCACGAATCCCACAAAATGATGTTAGGTTTTTTCATTTTAACATTAACTTTATTTCATATAATGATTAAAATTCCCTCACATATGCAATTTATGCTTTTTTTTTATGTTACTTTGAGGAAAAGGTTCATTCCACCCGTTTCATATGAGACCATTAATATTTAAATCATTGAAAATTTAGAACCAAAGAGCTGAAGGTTGTGAGAAGCCCACCAACTTCTGAAACCTGGATGAAGAGCCAGACAAAATGTGTCTATTCAAAGCATCACTGCCAAATAACTGGACATCCATGAGCAAAGCAAATCCAGTTCATTTAAAAGAGATCCTCATTAGAAAAGTGTACTTACCTTGTCCACATGGATGTAGTAAAAGTGGTCTCTGTGATAGATGGCTTTCAGGAGACGCCTGAGCTGCCGAACTGATCGTCCGTGAACCACCAGCACAAAAACCACACGGACCGGATTCTCTATCTTGGAAATGTCGATCTCGGCTAAATCCTGATGCTGGACTGCACTGGAGACCACTGAAGATGAAAAAAGAATAAGAACTGACACATATACCTCTTTTAGAGCCTGGATGCTGAATAAACTTGGTCGCTTCAGAATTCCCAACAGGTGTTCGGTTGGGTTCAGATAAGGAGATGCCAGGAGATCCGGTACGGGAGCTGTTTTGTTTTGTTTACTCAATAGGAAGCAAACGTACATTTTTAGGATGTTAGTATTGCTATAAAGTAGATCCTGTTATAATTTAGATGAGCTTTATAGTGAATGGTTCTTTTTTTTTTTAAATGGCACTGTTTTGTGGGCGTGTGGTGTAATTCCACCTTGTTCAAGATTACAGTGACTTCTCCATTAAGTTCGGCTTTTCTCCTGAGACTATAATAGGGGCGCACTCATTTTTGCAACATTGGGTTGAATGAATTTGGTTGAAAAATCCCCTTTTTATGTGTACAAATAAACAAATCTTGTTCATAACCAATGGCCATTGTTTGATGAGTATTTTGTAGTTTAAAATCGCATATAAAATGTTGATACTGAACGGAAATTCATGGTTTTATGGCTAATTTAGGGGGGTTGTACTTATTTATGTACTACATAAATGAGAAAACACACGCGGTCACACACGCCTATTTCTTTTTTAACCCCTTGACACCCACCCGTCTTTTTGAACATGGGTCAGAAAAAGGCCAAAATAAAATGGCTGTAACTCTCACATTTTAAGGGTTACATTAATGTCCTTGGTGTCAGTGAATAGGAAACCCTTTCTAGTTTATCAGGAAAAATTAAGCAACTGGATACCTTAAACAAAACTAAAGTTAAAGATTTACAAACTTTGTAGAAATAGTAGAAAATATTCTCGGCTAATTTTTTTTGTATTATTATTTTTTAAATAAGTGAATGCTGGTGGCCTTTTTGACAACACTGAATAGAAGCCACAACCAATACATGACCAAAATCTGTCAAAATGGAGCTAAACATGTGTTTTCTGGAGTGATTTTTATAAGACAATTTCCAGGCGGGCACCGTTGGCACCAAATTGGCACTCGGTAACCAAATGAAAAAAAATTTCAATTTGAAAATACAAATAAATACAACTAGATAAAGATGGACAAGATTAGGAACGAGCACATCAGAGGGACAGCTCAGGTTGGTTGTTTTGGAGACAAAGTCAGAGAGGCCAGATTGAGATGGTTTGAACATGTGCAGAGGAGGGATAGTGGTTATATTGGTAGAAGGATGTTGGAGATGGAGATTCCAGGCAAGAGGTCAAGAGGAAGACCAAAGAGGAGATATATGGATGTGCTGAAAGAAGACATGAAGGTAGTTGGTGCAAGAGTAGAGGATACTGAGGACAGAGTTAGGTGGAAACGGATGATTCGCTGTGGCGACCCCTAAACTGGGAACAGCCGAAAGTAAACGAAGAAGGTAAACTACTCAATTAAAAATCTTTTTTTAAAGAAAATGCAAACATTGAAAAAATAAAAAAAAGTAAAACAATGTGATTTGTGCCACTCATTAAAACAATCTGAACCTCCTCTAAAATGTCCTCAAAACGATCAAATCTCTTAGATGCCATTGTGTTACTAACAGTAACAGAAACACATCCCTTAATCTCCTAATAATTTTTTTGCTGCGCGCTCTGCTCACCAGTGTGTGTAAATCTGGATGACTGGAAGCATCTGCTCTCTTTACGCAGTCACGTTATCTTGTGTCTGTCAACTGAACTATGTTAACCTACACATCGCTGGACAGCTCATCTCATTGGCTAAATGATGAAATGGTAAGGCTATAACGTAAACGTAAAGCTATTTATTACCTTGCTGTGGGCAGAACTGAGGCAGAGTCTGCGGCATGAGCTTCCCAGCCTGGTGTTGGCACACAATGTTGGCAATCTCCTGTCTGCACTGTCGTGAACCGGCACGGTGCAGGGCAGAGAGAGCATCCTTGCCCCAAATCTCACACTTAGGCACAAAGTCACTGTTGGGCACCTGAGGGGCTCCTTCCACGCTTCCCGGCTCTCCCGGTGCAACCAGGTGAAATTTGATGGCATCCCCTGCTCGAGCCTCACTGAAGTTCCGGCTGCTTGAGGGATCATAAATGGCAGCCTTTTCAGCTGGGAGTTCTTCTTGAGCTCCACCCCGGTCCTTCAGAGGTGGTTTGTAGCGCCGTCTGGGTCCATGTCGGATGATGGCAGTGACTGGAGGCTGATCATGGCGCTGCTGCCTCCACTGCCCCAGGTTCGCTCCAGATAGGGAGTTCTGCCTCTCGAAGCCTGCGGGGTCCAGTTTCTGCTCCTGCTCATTGTGATCGGGTAACTTGGAGCGCCTGTGCTTTCTCTAAGAAAGGAAACACAAGCCAGAGATGAAATTGTAGCTTTGTTGTAATCCCAATATTGAGATTATGGATCTTGAAGGAATAATACTTTGGTTTCAGGAGTATCTAGACTCAAGTTGATAATCAGGTATGGTTAGAATAAGCATATGTTTGGTTTGTAAACATGGCATTTAAAAAAAAGAAAAAAATTCTAAAGTGTGTTTTTGTCACAGTTGAAAAGCCCTTAATCAATCTTTCAAACAATACAGTACTTTCTTCACCACGATACATGCCACTCCAAATTTTTGTCTCACAAAATGACATAAATCTATTAACCCAATTACAGCACAAAGCACTGTGCGTTGTGTGAAGAGAAAATCTTTTTACATTCATGAAGACGGAACAGAACCAGGCCAAAAAGTCCAGCAGAGAAGTCCAAAGGTTAACACAGACAGAAAAAAGGAGAGACTGCGGGACGCGGCTCACTTGACCGGCCAGTGGATAACTACAGGGTTTGAATCAGTTAGTTAACCGATCTAGCCACTTGATTTCATATCGATTTCATATTTTTTGCTTCATATCGCCCAGCCCTAGGTTTTAATCAATAATTTGAAAATTAAGTACAGTTATTTTCTTTATTTAAAAATGCAAATTTATGAATTGCAATAAAATTTCCTGTATCAACGTTTGTGATCAAAATCTGAAAAAGTCAGACAAATTCACTGTTACAAATAGACAACCGTTTCCCCTGAACGCTGATAGAAATGTACTTTTTTTGTACATCCTGAGCTATGTGTTACTACTGCTATTTCTGCAGATGCACACAGACTCTTTTTGCAGTAATTTTTTTTATGGTTACGATGTAAATAAGCCAGACACATATCAGACAATCAGGTGACTGTGTATGTACCAAATCATGTGGCCGTTATAGTGCCTCTTGAATTAATTACGAATGATACAAATCCACTTATTGTTTAATTTTGACACTTACTTAATTACTTTTGATATTTTGTGTTTTAAACAAACATTAGTGTTGTGACGCAAAATTTGCATAGGAATTCATATTAAAATTAAATAAAATCTAAAATGTGTGTTTCTTTTCGACCCAAGGTCTGTGGCACAAGTGCCGTCTAGTGGTGAAAAGAAGGGATAACCCTTGAAAATACAAGACCTGTAATAACGGCTCTATTTTCTCAAAATTCCTACACAAAAACAAAGCACAATGGAACAAAAAGTTCTTCGAAAAGTGTTTAAGGGTTAGGTGAAAATGTGATAAAATTTCCACATTGTTATGACTTTGTCTTTGCTTTTTGGGAGGGATTAATTAATTTTTATTTTGTCTCAACACATTAGACTTTTGTTATAAAACATTAAAACTGTTCCCTGTCAATTTTTGAGATTTCTGCAGTAAAATGTACTACTTGGAACTGCACTTTTTGTATAATTTCAGGGTTGTTGTGGAATCATTGTGTTTTGTGAAAAAAAAGAAGTTTGAAGTTCTAAAAAAAGATTTAAAACTGTTTTAAACTGTTCTAAAGATAATTTACTAGAGCATATTGTAAAGTAGTGAAAAAAGCCCAAAAGGCTCTGGACTTCTAAGGGTCATAGAGAAGGCATACGGAAAAACACTTTTATTTTAACTTTGTAACTTTAAGAGACACTGGCATGGCTGCAGAAAAAGTATTAACAAACTTTCTAATGCTGAAAATGTAAAAATGGGTTCGGGGCGAAAAAAAATGAAGGGGGAATGAAGTGCTGGGAGCATGTGATGGAAGGGGGAGGAACAACAGACCCTGCTAGCACTTCCTCCTCAGGCACATATCACCCTGCAGGCTTTGGGAGCGTGCCATGTGCAAGCTGCCCACACAGAAAAGGAGAACAGAACAGAGATCTTCCAGTAAATTTCTGGTTCAGGTTTGGCTTGTTTCCTCAAGATTCCTTATTTTAAAATAAAAAAAATGCACGTCTTTAAGACTCATTCAAAAGTAGGCTTCACCAGAGGTCTTAGAACCTGCAACGTACAGCGACAAGAAAAAGTATATGAACCTTTTGGAAAATCATTTAGAAGTATTGTTTTAAAAAAAACAACACTATTGAGAACAACCAAAATAAACAAAAACATACCGGAGGAAATGGTAAGTGAACCACAAGTAAATGAATAACTGGTTGACAGAATGAGATTTAGTTTGGAATGCGACATCTTTTTGTATGCTTTCATCACAAGATACATCTTGAAGACTGAACAATCACTTTTGGACTTTAATGTTTTTGACAAACCAAATGCTTTTTGGTGGCTATTAGCAGATTTGGAAATGAAGAATAACTTCCTGATGTTTGATTTATGCTTAGTGAAAAATCAGAGCTATGGCACACAACTCGCACTGTTCACGTGTGTCTCCAAGGAGTTAAGCCGACTAGAAAACATGGTACACCACTGTAAAGCTATGAGGATATTGACAGAAAAACAGAAACTATTTGTTCCATCAAGGCTATTCACAGTGGTTGTCAAAACGGCCGTATTAACTGAATGAGTTAGGCCTAACATAAACATAGCATGATTAACATTCGCTCAGCCCTGACAAATACACACCTGGATATTAAGCCAAATCTGCTCTTCCTGACCACAGGCACAAGATTTAAAGCCTGTCGTTCCCGTATAAGAAACAAGGAGTCAAGTACTCAATAAAAGCATATGTTATCTCTCTGGGACCATTTGCAAAAGTTAATGAAATCAGCTTTACACAGTCACATCTCTTTTCATATATAGAAATTATTTTTGGTGTGAGTTAACAAACTTGTGCAGATATTTTTTGAGATTTATGGGATGAATCTAAGAATATTTATGTGAGCATAATTTCTTGATAAACAAGAGAATCCCGTAGTAGCATGGCTGTAATACATTTACAATACCAGCCTACCTCCTCCAGGAATCAGTGCAGGAAATAGCTTTTAAAAGCAACATATGGTAAGATGCATTTTTTGTTCCCTTGAGAGCCAATTAGAAGGACAGACTACTTTGGAAACAAACAAGCCTCCAGAAACTCCAGAGATTTCTTCTGCAACAGCATTTCCTAAATGGGCAAGAGTCATCTGAGTTGGTAAAGTGGAAAGTAGCCTTTCTATTTCGACAAGACAGATTTGGTTTGGCAAAGCAGGGAACAGTTAAAAATACTCCAACACGGTCAACGGCACAGTGAAAACATGGCAGCAGAAAGAATGCGTCCAATCAAGGTCTAAGGAATGCTCCATTTTAAACAAATAAACCACTTCAACAGAGGACTTTTAATCTTTTGGAATCATTTTAGTTGTTAGCAGAAAGGGAAATTATGTGATATCTAGTTTAGAAACATAGATCTACCAGGCAGCGAACGTATGAAAGTTAGACTTCAGAAATCTCAGGTTCACATTGAAATGCAAGAATTCAGACTTGACATTCCTAATACTCGTTGGAACTTGCAAACCTTTCCCAAATCTATGCAGCTATGACTATGGCTGGGTAAGAATGCTACAAATAATATTTATTATTAAATTATTACCCATCGAGAGAACTTCATTACAAACAGCTGAACGACCAGGGCGGATGGATCGACACTTTCATCATCAATCCTCACTCAGAAGCCCGTTCTCATGGTTAAAAGACTTCCAGTGATTTCGATGCCTGACTCAGAGACATATTTAAAGAAATTCAATGAATATTTATTTGGAAAAATATCTTCTTACTTACCATTATTTTAGTTTTTAGTCGCATATTATCTAGCACTTGAAAACAATCAGACTTTAGCATTAAGACCTGCTGTTTTGGAGGTTTAGGGGTACTCCTGGGTACCGGTCAAGCACAATAATTTAAAAGAATGAGGAGTCAGAGGTTTAGATAAAAACTTGTACTGCAGAAATAGAGGTCGAAGCATTCACCCAGCTGAAGTATGTTACTCAGTCTGTAAATAACAAACACAGAAAATCTAAATACAGTGGTAGCCCGAGATACGAAATTAATCCGTTCCAGGGTGACATTTGTATCTCGAACATTTCGTATCTCGAAGCAAGTTTTACATGAAAAACGCCTAATCCGTCCAACAGCTCTCAGAAACAACAGTATAAGTAGATGAAAAAAATGGAAAACCAGAGAAAAATCAAGTAACGTTTCTTCAATCCTTTAAATCTACACATTGTTCATGTAACAAATGATAATAAAACACACAAAAAATACGTAATGCGTACACAAATGTGAAACTCTACCTTGAGTGAGGTGATGTGTCGGAGGAGGTGGATCGGATGACAGAAAACACCACCGGCACCACGTATAAAAGATAACTTTCTCGAGATATTTCACAAATTACTGACACCAACAAAGGTTTCAAGAACAAGCGAAAAGAATATTGAGCGTGTAAGAAGGAGAAACGCTACTGAGAACGTGTCACTGGGTTTCTATAACTTGCACTACAGAACAGCACTTTCCACGTTATAAAGGTTTTTTTTTTACAACACCTTGACTAACATTTACCGTATTTTTCGGCTCATAAGACGCACTTTTTCTTCCCCAAATCTAAGGGGGAAAAGTTGGTGCGTCTTATCGAGCGAATGCAGAGCGCCGCGAAGTCCGGTCACGGCCGTATGAGAGGCGTAAGAGCTCCGGAGCTAGGCCGAAGCCGCGGCCATATTTGTACACCCGGCGCTGCGCGCTGACGTCATCACCCATCTCTGCCATAGCTCGGCAGTAACGAAAACGGGAAAAAAACTACATTTCCCACAATGCCTTTGGCTTCCGCATCCATACTCACGAGCGAAACTACAGAGCTCAGCTGCGGTTTCTCACACATTGAACGTAATACTCTCGCATTTGAGTGATCTCTCATGCTACAAACCCGATTTCTCACGCTAAAATATATTTCAAGATGTGAAATGGGCACAGCTAACAGTTTAACTGCGATGTTTCTTGAGCCTGATGTGGAAAAAGAAGGAGCTTCAAGACGAGCACATCATCCCAAACTCAAACCTTTATTTTTAGCCTCCTTCAGCGTCACAAAACAAAAGTAAACAATAAACAGCAAAGTAACGGTCCCAGGGGAAGAGCAGCGCACACACTCGTCTCTCCCTCTCCCTCGCACACACAGAGTTTGGGGCAGAGCTACATACATACAAATACAATGTGGTACATAGACCTAGCAGTGGATGTTACACTTACATTAAGGAGTAGTTACATTTATTTTACATTAAAACAATTATTAAATAATTATTATTTTACATCTGGGGGTGCCCAGATTCTTTTAAAGGTTTAAAGGGGGGCTCGACTAAAAAAGTTTGAGAACCACTGTATTATTACTAATGTGGGGGCAATCTTACTAGCTATTATTAGTAATGTAGTGACAATGTTACTGGCTATTACGGTATTACTAATGTGGGGGCAATGTTGCACTGGAACAGTGATGGTGATAACGAATGGTGGACTTTAGAATGATGAGTGGGGGCAAAGAAAAACATTACAGCCTTTTTTTTGTTACTTTTACTGTTTACTGTCTGTTCATGTTACATGTTTGGCTGTTAACTTTTACACAGTTGATATAAAATATTTTACAACAGTATTTGGTTCAGAATCTTTTTTTTCTAGATCTTCCTCATTTAAAATTGGGTGCGTCTTATGTGCCGGTGCGTCTTATGAGCCGAAAAATACGGTATTATAGCACATTATTAGTAGGGGTGTAACGATATGCCCAGGTCACGATACGATACACATCATGATACTGTGTTCACGATACAATATGTATCACAATATTTTAAGCAATTATTATAAATGAAACAAAAATCTGAAAAACTTTTTCAAATTTTAATAGCTTTCTTTGTTGTACACACAAGATCACATTTTAAGGTTTGATAAAAACCTTCTGTATTCAAATAAACAACTAAATATGTCTGTCTTTCTTAAGCTTTTGCACTCGACTGAGACCATGTTGCTGCAAAACTGCGTTGTATTGACGTTTGACCTTCTTTTACTCTTTTTGCTGCGGGGGTTTGCAAAAGTTTGTTGTTGTGATGCCGTTTTAAATGGAACATCATATACGAAGTGTTTGATGCCGTGTATGGCAGCTTTGTATTACAATGTTTACAAACCGTTTGTAAACTTTTTACTGTCATTCTGTTGCGCGACAGGAAAGCCAAAATGCTGCCAGACTTCAGAATTAAATGAAGACGGGGCATCTTCAATTTGTATTTTATCCGAATTCATGCTGCCTACTTGCCTTTAGTTCAAGCGATTTCTGCAACTGAGATGAAAGCGCGCACGTGACGTTGCTGCAGCGTGGGTCACGTCGGCAGCTGAACCAATAGGATCAGACTGGCGTCATTTCGTAAACGTTTCGCCACCACTCTACAATACATTTCGTAACATTTTTGTGACGCGAAATTTCGTACTGCGATATATCGTTACACCCCTAATTATTAGCAATCTACATATTGTTTCGCTCGATTTAAATCTGATTTAAAGTGTTATAAGGCGTATTAGCCCTTTAAAGCACACTTTCTTTAAAGGGAGAAAGGAGCGCAAGGACGCGGAAGCACAGCGCGATGTCAGACAAACAAGTGGAAACTAGAGGAAAATTTGTTGTTCGTATCTCGATTTTTTTCTTCGTATCTAGAAGCAAAAAATTTCCAGTGAGACCTTTCGTATCTCGAACATTTCGTAACTCGAAGCATTCGTATCTCAGGGTACCACTGTATATATATATATATATATATATATATAGCCTGAGTCACCAGACTGTTCCATGGGGATAGGCTTCAAAAATGCAAAGCCCAGTGATATCACAGCAAAAGAAACAGCACCCAGTTAAAACTAAATAATATGGGGAAGTGTTTTGGCCTTTGTAATCCATTTATAAAATTATGACTATGGCAAAATAATATTTTTCTTTTTCATTTTTCATATATCAATTCAACACTAATATTATATACATTCAGGTTGTACATATCAATACTAACAAAAAGTTCCAGGACGATAGAACACATACAAACTTTTTTTGCCCCCCCTCAGACTTTTATACATAGAAAATCTGAATGTATTTCAGCAGAGTATCATTTGTTTGTATTGAACACATGAATTTCAATAGCTTCTCTGCCCCCTAATGGGAAATAAAACAACTGCTACTAAACCTAAAAACCTAGGGAAACAAAGTGAACACGGTTGCCAATTAAACCCGGGTTCAGACTGCATGATTGTGTCCAGTCATTGCTATGGGTGTAACAATACACTCAGCACAAAATACGATAAATAGCACGGTACAATGTTCACAATACAATAACCATGACAATATTTTACAAAACTGTTTTAACAATTTATAAAAGTTGGATACATCATTGAAAAAATGAAATGTAAAATGTTTTGAGACCACCTAGCTAAGTAGGCTAGATTGATTTGTATGATGAGAGCATTTATACCATCCACCCACCAGGGGCAGTGTTAATTTTGCATTGACATCTTTACTCAAATTGGAACTGTGATAACTGGCATTCAGCTTATTGGAATATGTGGAGCTCTCGGCTATCGGCAATTATCAAAAGCGGTCAGTGCTCAAAGCCCCACTAAGCTGACCGACTGGAATGGAATGTTGACTGGACTTAAAACTGTTGGGACTCATGTAACGGGCTGTGACCGCAAACTGGATTTCATCATTGAAAGGCTGGCAGAAATTAAACGGAAGTTGGAGAATCTGGAGACCGGTGACGGACATTAAAAAATCTGTAGAAATTTACAGCTTTTGACCTAAAGTAACTTCTCTTCCATCTGGCTTCCCTTATCTCCTCTGGCCTTGGAGGCCACGAAGAGGGGTCTAAACACATTCCCCCTGAGGACCTGATAAGGAGAGTCTCTCAGTACCCTCCCCCGCATCCACTATTTCCGCCTGCTTTTTCTCCACCACTGCAATCTGACGCGCCATTAGTACAGCGCCATCTGGCTGCAGGAAAATGTCGGCTGCGGACTGCAGCGGCTACACCACTTCCCCAGACCCCTACCTCATTCTGCGATGTTCTGTTCCTGTAATTGTCTATATGTGCTTGATTGCAATGGCTTTTTTTAACCTGCTCCACACTGCCCTTTTTTTAAGCTACTTTACCTAATGTATATCCATTTCTCTGTTTCTGTCTAAAAAATACTACCTCTCAAAACTGGCCTGTCCCCACCCTGTCTATATCTGTGGCCAGTGGGGTCCCATTTCGCTACATGTAACAGTTTATGTGACAAATAAAAGGCTATCTATCTATCTAAAGTGATGGAGAGAGGTAATTTTATAATCTTTCTCATTTAAAAAGTGAGTAAAGATTAATTGTCTCCAAGTAAATGTTCCGTGAAACAAAAAGACAAGGCAAAGAACTTTCAGAAGTTAATAGAATCGTCACATGTGTTTTATGCAAATGATGCAATGACATCATCTAGCGACTTTTAGCAGCTTTTGGGCCAGCAAAACGAGCAAAATTTTTCTAACTGAGGAGTTGGCAACACTGGCTGTAAAGTCTTGTTGCCATTTCTGTGATGGAATGGTGGGGCATTCATATATCTTCTATTTTAACTGTGCCGACTTGTCAAAAACACTGCTTCATTCAAAATATTTAACACTTCACAATATTTAAATATAATCACAAATAGAGCAAGCTGTGGTTCAGTACAGTTGATGTGCTTACAAGCGTTAAACTTGCACATCACTTTAACATGTTATTTATCTACTGATCCACGAGATTTTTCACACCAACAAAAAAAAACTTTGTATTGATGGAATTCATGTATGGCTATTGGGGGGAAAAACATCAAGAATTTATAGCATTTTGTGGGTAAAATACAGAAATAAAACGTTTTCAAGCAAACTCATTCAAGAGGATGAAAGAACCTTTTTGTCCATTTAAAAAAAATATATTGATTTATTTCGTTTTCGAACGTTAACTCTTTTCTTTTAGTATAGTCATGGAAACTAAATAAGTAATTCAGTACTTATTCAAATAATAAACAATTACTTGTGTGTAAACAGCTTTTCTCATGCGAGGCTGCTGATTAAATCACCTGTACGTTACTCTTTGGCGTGTGAGCCCGTGATCAGAAACGCTGCTTACGTAGACAACACTAAAGTCAGTTCAGTCATTTAAAACTCGACACCGGTCCAAACAAACAGCTTTAAATGGCAACCACGACCCATATCAAAACAGCTAACCGTAAGCTACGATTCTCTATAGCTGGGCTCTAACGTATGGTTTTGGCAGCGCTGTCGCTCTCTTAAAAGCATCAGTTCAATATGCGAGAGACTGACGTTTTTAGTTTAGCTTAGCATGCTATCCAAAAACCGCACATCAAACGGGCAGTTCTGGGGCTAGGAGACAGATCTGGCCGTACAAAACAGTGCCTACCTCAGACTCTCCCTCTTCCAGACTTCGTAGACTCCATACAACCAGCCCCTGGATCAGCAAGATCGTTAACCCAGCAGCAATGGGGAGTTTATACCTTCTGAAGTGCTTCTGTAGACGGCTGCTTGCGACCATCTTTCCCCTGTGATTCACAACTCACAGCAGCGAGTCAAGTTGCCCGCGAAAGATTCAGAATTGGGAATCGATTCAGAATGAACCAGTCAAATTGCCACGATGAAATACATGTGATTCAGAGTTGTTTGATGAAACAATTCTGATTCAAACAATTAGAAGAGATCTGTGTAAAATGCTCACTGAATTGATACACGAAAATGGTCTGTTATGTTTAAAATGCCGATGTCCTCCTACCTAAACAAACAAGCCTCTGCTCTTTTCCCATTTAAAACTAGATAATAACACGCAAATAAAATATAAAACCGTGTGCATGCAAATACCAGTAAATATCAGAGAAGAAAAATAGACATTTTTAAAGATGTTGATGCCTGAAAAACATATCATATTTGATTTCTTAAAAGAAATGTTGTGCATATGACAGTAAGTATTAGGTATTAAGACTGTTTGTGGCATTGCAATTATTCATAATCTAGCTACTCGTTAAAATGACATGATATTGAATAGCATTATTTATATATATTTTATTATCATTAAATATTTAAAGCAAATAAAAATCTTAGCGTTGCATGATTTCAGTGATAAAATTCTACCACTGGGTGGCGCTCCTTGATTAAAATCGCCAGAACAACCTGAACAAATGTTTGCGTCTCTTTGATGACGTGAATGTTAAAGGCATATTTTTTTTTAAATCTAATACATAAAATTCAAAGATTTTTTTACTTAAAATACATTTATACCTCTAAAAACACAAGTCTCCGATTGTGTAAAGTTTGGCTTAGTTATATCAACTTGGCTCCGATCCGAGAAGTTTCTATTATAACAACGTTTATTATATTATTAAATTACTAAAACATTATAATATCATATTACATATAAGCAATGTATAAATGTCTCTGCCATACTGCAAACAAAGCCCAAATATTTTTATTTCTCATTTTGTGACGTCAGCAATAGGAACCAATTGTACTGCGAGGAAGAAATTGCTCATGAATATTAATTATGTGGCAAGTACGTCGCATAGCAACCCTCCTCAGCGTCCACTCACGACGACTCTTGTTATTCATGGGCGCAACTATTTCCAAAGCTCTCTCTCTCTCTCTGTATATCTCTCCCCCCTGGCCATTCAGTGATGGCAACAATGTTCTAACTGGTGCTTCTTCGTGACTGGTTTCAGGATGTGTGTCGTGACTGGCACTCTATGAAAACAGGGGCACCGAGAGAGTGCTCTTCCTCCCGTCGAGCTGCTATGAGAAGACCAGTGGAGTTTGAGTTTCCCGTTAGAAATGTGGAGCACCGCGGCACCGAGTCCGAGCGCGCCCTCGATAACGAATCTCTCCTCGGAGCAGCGTGCCGCTCTCCTCGGAGTCCGTGAGTAAACTTTTACTTCAGCCACATGAATAATAATGTCTTTATTTTAAAAGGAATTTAATTTCTTTGCGTCTCTAACTCGTGCTTTGTTTTTGTTTTGTTTGGTCCAAAACAACATTCTTGCCAGAGCGATTGGTTACTGTCAGTGTGTTTGAATGGTGAAAGTGTGTGGTCCGAAAATGTTCTGGTGGCCACAGTATGAACTAAAGAATGAGTGAATAGAGAAACCTTAATTATTTAGAACTGTGCACGATTTTTTGAAAGATCTCAAAAACAAAAAATCCTTTCAGAAATATTATTTTGGAAATTTGCAAAGAGGGAGAACAAGAAAAAAACGACATCAATTCCTACAGATACACTAGCACAAAGTTTGGATTTTATTAGATATCAGATGTATGATCCACCAATTATTCTAAACAGCTGCTAATGATGCTCATCAATCTGTGTGTTTAAACCCAGTCGAGAACTGAAACGGAAACAAAATCGGCTTAAACTTGGTTCAGGAACAACTAAACTCTGCTACTAGGGTGAGGATATGAGATAGACCGTTTCTTTTCATGGCAAGATTGAGCACAACAACAAGACACAAGGTAGTTGTGATTCCGCATCAACAAGGTCTCAGCCAGACAGAGATGTCAAAGCAGGTCTGCGGTTCAAGCTCTTTTGAAGAAGCAGAATGGGCAGCACCGAGGATCGTAGTTACAGTGGTCGGCTAAAGATACTTGTGCAGCAGATGAAACACAAGCAAATTTTCCTGCAATACTCTTTGAATTGCCCAAGTAAATCAAGTAATACATGGAAATCAGTGTCTGCAGGCGACATGTCAATGATGAGAAATACAAATATATACTTATCTATCATGTAATACAATCAATGACCCCAAATATACAGCCAATGTCAATAAGAGCTATCTTCAATGTAAAGAATACTAGAAGTGATGGAGGAATCCTGATTGAATGTTTCTGGGATCACATGGATGTGAGAAAGCTGCATCCATCAAATATCTGTGGTTAGTTCTCCAAGATGTTTGGAACAAGCTACCAGCAGAGTTCAGAACCTTCAAAATTACTTTTGCACAGCGCTGTATAACTAATGCTTTCATTGAAGTGGGTATCGTTTATTAGCATCATCTAGGTATTGAATATACTCACAGAAATATTTCATGGTGCTGTGTCTGTATTTAAATCTTTCTCTCTCTCTCCACCCACCAAAGTGTGCTGTCTGGTGTTTCTCTTCATGGTGGTGGTGGTGCTGCTGACCCTCTATCGCAAGCTTCCTCTCTGCTGCAAGATCAGGCTTCACCAGGAGCCGCCAAGTGACATGGTGAGAGCACAGAGAAGCCTTCTTCTCACACTGTCTTCACTAAAGCATGGGATACACTGCAGCAGTCTGTGGCTCCTGGATCTAAAAATGGTAGAGAAATAAAGTGAGGAGAAAACAATGAGGAAAGAATGGGTTATTTGTCAGTGTAAGATTCCAAGTAAGCTCATAAGAGTAGATTCCATCCTTTTCATCATTTAAAGAATCCAAGTTGCATTTTTAGTGAGCAAATTACAAATTAAAGTTATGCCACTTTATCTGGGGCCTCGGTTTCTAAGCATGTAAACGTCCTGCAGCTCCTCCAGGTGATTACCAAAGCATTTGTAGCCAGCCTTGAGCGAGCCTGGGACCTGGGGCCTCCCCCTCAGCCTCCTCTCGGCTGGACATGCCTGAAAGTTTCATGCCTGAAACACCAGGATGAGCCTCCTAAACTGACTCCATTCATTGTTGAGGAGTTGTAGGATTTAAATGACAGAACCCCTTTCCCTTAAAAAAAAATCTCTAATGCCACTTTCTGTTTCGTTACGCTCGGCTTGGCTCGGCTCGACTCGACATGCTTTTGGAATCTTTTCCACAGTGTCCTGCAGCTTTAGCATTTGTCTATTTGCTATGAGCCTAATCAAGCCAAAGTGCTACTTTTCTCTGATTGGAAAGAAACAATGACACAACTTCCTGTTGATCACTGACTGCTCAGTTGTTGAGCTCACTGCATTGCAGCCGACAAACAATTCCACTATTAGTTTGAACTGATTTGGTAAATTAGCTCAACCATGGACAAAAGAAGAGGTGAAGCTTTCTGTGATCGCAGAAGTCTATGCTCAGCAAGAGCTCGACGGCAGGATGAGAAATGAAAAAAAAAAAATCTTAATTTCTGCCGCATTCATGATAATGTGACCAAGCACAACTAGAGCTTTGCCATACCAAGCCTGACGTGTCTTACCCTGTGTAGGAGGGAGAAGAATTAAGAAGAGAACATGTCCTTCAACTTTGTATTTTTTACCCCACCCATCCTCTACATTGATTACTGCTGCAAGCTCTCTGATAATCTCAAACTCCATCCTTCCGTCACTTGTGTTGTAAACGCAAGGAATTTCTATTTATTTCATGCTTTCACCAACAACTCCCACAATTCCATGCAGCCATCTCTCAAAGACCTCACTGTGTCTGTCCAGTTAGAAGGACTGGAATGTCCACGAATGATCTCCTCACTCTGAGCCTTCTTTGCTCTGTGATCTCCTCAACTTGTGAACATTTATGAGATGCGTGCTGGTTGTAATTAATGAAGACACATTTTAATAAAACAGCCCCCAAGAGCTCCTCCAAGAAGAAGAAAAGAAGTGAGATGCATTAATCCTTAGAAGCATGCTTCCTTTTTCACCATTTTTTACTGCTTTACCATTTGCTCTAAAAATTCCCGTGGTAGCGATACTTGACATCATGTCATCATTCACACTATAAAATTGTGAATAAAAGGTAACAGAATGCAATGATGTGGACATTTCAAATTTCAACATTTTATTCATTATAATTACATTTCATGGCATCAACACATCTCAAAAAAGATAGGACAAGGCCACGTTTACCACTGTGTGGCATCCCCTCTTCTTTTTCTGCAAATGTCTTCACCAAAAGAGACTGTCACCTTGATAGCAGAGTTTAGAGTTTTTTTTCCCTAAGCTTCCTTCAAAGCTGTTTCTGATTCAGTTCTTCGTCAACTCAACGTCATTAGACAATCTAAACACACGAATCAGAAGGTGAAAAAAATCGGAGCATCGAGACTTGTAAACAAGGCCTAAGGTGCAGCTTCACATCTAGCGACTCGAGTTCAAGCCTTGAGCTTGCAGCCCTTTTCTGTATGCCACTGTCCTGTCAAAATAGAAGCTAAACTTACCCAAAAATAGCCTTATAAGAGCAGAGAAACCATCCCAGAGAGACATTTGATGAACAAGTTTCAGGGCGAGTTATCGGGGCTTGTTACATCATCACCGTTTGAGCTCGTAACCCCTCCTTGACAAACCCTAAGCAACCAGAGAACCTTTCACTTGTTCAAGTACCCCACCTTCCACCCCTCACTCCCGTCCTGGATGGCCTTCGGTTTCCTGACCCTTTACTCAGACAGCTTGCCAAATACGATGAACATACCCAGGAACAGCGCTAATGAACTTGTGCTAAACCAGAAATCTGTGTAATCAGTAAATACACTCAGTCTTTTCCAGAGAAGAGCACAACATCAAGTGATTAAATATGAAAATAATCAAATGCACTAAAAGTTACATTTGGCCTAGTTTTAGTTCTGGGGACTTTATTTCTCACAAACAGTGCTGGGATAAAAACATTTAGTGTGAAAACACGGTGAGTCAGAGGAGCAACATCCTCAACTTAGGCAACAAAAACATGTGAGCTATAATGTGTCACTTGTAAACAAAATACGTTTAAATCCCTGGCCCACACAGGCAGCTCGTAATATTTACTAAAAAACCTGAAACTTCAGTCTGAAACAGAATCGATCTCACCTCGTCTCATTATTATTCTCTTAAACATAGTCTAAATACTGTTTAACTGTCAAAACATATAGCCATTTTTTCTAGAAAACCTGCTCAAACTAGAACTAATCCTTACCAGGCTCCTCCTTCTGTGAAGCTGCTACATTAAAGCGCTATGGAAAAACATTTGACTATAACACTTGCACACAGCATCATATTTCCTGAACCTCAGACCAACAGAGCGTTTTCCCCAAACTCAATAAGCCCTTTTCACATGATGTCACACCACTTCCTCTTCCGTATCTTTACCATCTATTCCAGCACACCTAAGCGATCTACAACGTTTTGTTCATGAGTTGTCCCTCATAAAACACTCTAAGCTTGACTAGGGATATCAATTCGTCCATGAGCAGGACCTGTTTAAACAATCTGACCATTGTTAGCATAATATTTAGCATTAAGCTAATGTGAAATACAGTTAAACAGACTACAAACAATCATGTTTTTGTATATGGGATGCTAGATAAACGTATTAAAAGTTAAGGATGTGACAGTAAGTTACTAATACACGGCTTAAATGTGGATATTTAGAGAGAATATAAAAGAAGTGAGCGATAACATTACATTATTATAAAAGTTAACATAACTTTCTGCAATCTTAGAAAGAATGCTGACTTGCCTAGATTAATTCCATATCAAAATACAGTGGTACCCCGAGACACGAATGCTTTGAGTCACGAAATGTTCGAGATACGAACAATAACAAACAGTTCTGCTCTATTATTCTATTATCTGCTAGTTTAGTCTGCCGTCCGGGTTCTGGCGCTCCTATCTCCCAGTGCAAAAAGGGGTTGATACACTTCAAAACACTTTAAATCAATTTTAAATCGAGCAAAACATTATGTATAGATTACCAATAATGTACTATAACAAATGTTAGAGTCAAGGTGTCGTAAATGAAATAACGTTTATAACGTGGAAAGTGCTGTTCTATAGCGCAAGTTAGAGAAACCCAGTGACATGCTCTCAGAAGCGTCTCTCCATCCCTTCTCACACGCTCGGTGTTCTCTCCGCTTGTACTTAAAACCGTGTTGGTGTTCATAATTTAGTGAAATATCTCGAGAAAGTTATCTTTTGTATGTAGTGTCGTAATGTTTCCTGCATCCGTTCCTCCTCCTCCGACACATCGCCTCACTCTCAAGGTAAGGTTTCATATTTGTGAACATATTACGTATTTTGCGTGTGTTTTATTATCATTTATTTCATTAACAATGTGTAGATTTAAGGATTGAAGAAACGGTACTTGATTTTTCTCTGCTTTTCCATTTTTTTCATCTACTTATTCTGTTGTTTCTGAGAGCCATTGCACGGATTAGGTGTTTTACATGTAAAACTTGCTTCGAGATACGAATTGTTCAAGATACGAACGCCACACTGGAACGGATTAATTTTGTTTCTCCGGGCACCACTGTATAAGAATAGAATAGTATGTAAGGATTATTATTTAAAACTTTAGATCCCGTTTTATTTACGTTTTCACTCTTCTACAGCAGCTGCAACGCTACACGGAAGCTTACGACTTTATGTTTACACTGTGAAAAGGGCCTACTGACTCTTTGATACTCTTCAGTGACGTACATCTCTGAAACCTACCACAAGAAATCAAGCGACATCCTGAAACAAACCCAGCATCCCTCTGGGGTTCTCTCCACATAGTCTCAGGATCAGAAGCATCCAGCATTTTCTTTTTATCGAAGTATGATTACTAACGATTATTGTTGCTGCTTGAAGCTTCCTCTTTTCATTTGTAGTTCTTTGAGTTTGTGTGAAGTGTACACTATACATGGGGCGGCACGGTGGCACAGTGTGTAGCGCTGCTGACTCTCAGTAAGAAAATCACTGCTTTGAGGAGTTTGTATGTTCTCCTGGTGCTTTGTGTGGGTTTCCCCCGGGTTCTCTGGTTTCCCCACAAAATCAAAAACATGCTTCAGGTTTTTTCTGTCCAGGGGGTTCCCTGCATTTCATCGGAAGAGTGCTGGAGGACCTCTGGACACCTTCTGACCCTGACGTGGGTAAAGAAAATGAACACAGAACGAGTTTATTCTCTGATTCTCATTCACTGGCTTTCCTTCTATCTTTATTCCCCTAAATATTTGCGCTTCACTATCTGTATTTCTCTCCTATTGCTCTTCAACACATGGATCTGAATTTTTGGTGCAAAATTTCAATGCACCTCGATCAAAAACATGGGGGTCAACGGGAGCTCACACACCTGACCGAACGAGTGATGTCAACGAAAAAGAGTTTTGCACTGCCGTATCGGGTCCGACCAATTAAAGCTGCTGTTTTGATGACGAGTCGCTCGGTGGCGCTCCTCCCACATTTTAATAGTGATTCTGTACAGGAATAAATAGCCACACGTTTTTGTCAAACAGCTCCCAGTGATCAGCCACTACCAGTATAAACTGCTTGACGTCCATGACTCTTTCTATGTGCTCTCTGATTTCTTCTTTCCTGCTTCGCCGTGTGGCGCGGACAGCATCTGTTGTGCCACAAATGCCATCTTCAGGCAGGAAGTGTCATTGCATCAATATTCGAGCATTCTGCTGAGAAGCCATTTGAAGGTTCGTGCGAATCGTGTAGAAGCATAAAGTGACATTTTATTTCAAAGGTGTTAATCTAGCTCCAGAAGCCGCTGAGCTTTATAAACCTGAATAAAGCATGAGATCAACGTAAGGCTTTTGTAAAGTTCGGGGAACTCAACTGCTGTCATTTGGGAACAGTTGCTGATATCAGCTGGTTCCCTGTGCAGCATGTGCTTGGTCTGGAGTTAGATTAGATAGAGCGAGAAAGAGAGAGAGAGAGAGAAGTGTTTATCTGCTTATGAAGAGAGTCATCCCTCTGCATTTCCCTTTCCTGCCCTTTCATACACGTTCCGCCACAACAGAGCCCCCCTACTCCCCAGGGAGATCTTTAACCTTATCTTAGTGACACAGGGAAACTGTCTCCGCAATCTTCCTCCTACACAGAGTCATCTGCTGAGTTAAGCTGAAGTGAAGACAAGCACGAGGAACAGGCCAGATGAGAAAGAGAGAGCATCAGATAAACCACTTTATCAGAGAACAACACACTCTGAGTGGCACGGCTAACCAAAAACAATCACCTCATCATTGATTGTTGTCTTCTAGATGAAAAGAAGAGTTTTTGGATGTGTCAAGGCCATAGAAAAAAGCCCACGGCAAAAATCCTCTGTTCTTCAGTTCTCTGGTATATTTTACCAGTGGTCTTCCTTATATGGTTTCAATACTGACAGAAAGAAACCAATTGGTGGAGAGTTAGACGAACACATAGACGAAACTCAGTGTGCGCAGACGTCTCATCTTGGCTTTGGATGCGGGAGATTGCTCTTTGCGAAAAGACAGCCGGTCGAGACAGTTCTGGAAAGTGACAGTTTGATGACAGACTCAGGCTTAGGTATTTAAGAATAACCAAAGTAACATTGGTCCATTACTGCCGCATCATCACGCCCCAGTCCCAACAGAAAAAAAAGCATTGCATTGTGCTCTAAACTCGAGCACATTTTTTTGGTGCACATTTTCTAAATTTAAGTTTTTTTAATGTAAAATATTTATCCAAAATGTGCATAAAAATAGAGAAATGAAGATAATGAGAGCCGACAGAGGGACGGCGGTGTCACCAGGGAATTTAAATTTCATGGATGGAGTAAACGGTACTGTGGGGTCTCGTAGGATAATACTTTATTTTGTGACCAGGAGAGTACGGTTTCCACAGTAGATACATAGATGGTTCTGATAGAGCTGAGTACATCCTAATTGCATAGATTCCAGAAAGAGGAACAGGTGAAGAACAGAACTAACAGGTGGAGCATCATTATAAATCATATCAAGCAGCAAACCTCTTCGCAAAAAAGAGAGAAGTCCAGCTCCTGTGGTGTAATGTGTCGTGGTGTCCCAGATTCAATTCCAGATCCTCTTTTTTTGGCCAACAAAAGTATATCTTAAAAAATGAACCGGGTGTGTGAAGCGTTCTTGTTCAATGTTATCCTGCATTTCTTCTTAGCATAGAAGAAAGAACTGCTCAGCAGGAGAGAGCGCTCCAGAGGTGGCTTGAAATGCTAGTTTTAATGCAATCGTACGATTAAAGCTATGGTGAGTCATCATTTTCATTAAGAGAGAGACCAAAAAACCATCCTGGAGGCTTCTGTGAGGAAACGTTTAGGGTTCTAATTTGGTGCCCATCTTGGTTGTTTGTTATTGTTCTTGTAGTAGTGTAAGCAACAGAAGCATATAATAATCAAGGTCCAACCAGGAAATGAGCCCCATTGAAGCAACTGGAGGAAACTGGAGGCAACAGAAGTAGAGATCACTGCAGATGTGTCAGTCGGAAGAAAACTGATGAGTGAGTGCACGCAGAAACGACAGGAGTCCGCAGACCAGCTGGCAAGTAGAGTGCAATTAAAGCTGGGTTTAGATTGTACGATTTTCAGAGCAGTCGTGTCGCAGATCCTTTCACACTGCTGGAGTGTCTGAAGGGCAGCATCCAGTCGTTGCTGAATTCACACAGCATAACAGACTAGGATTTCACAGAAATCACAGAGAACTTGTCCATGCCCTTAAACTACGTTTTACAACCAAACACTCGCGAGGAATGATATGAAAACAATGTGAGGTCACTGTGCCAGGCTGAAGCGCAAGGCTGGAATTACTACGAAAAATGGGAGGGTGAACCTTTTGGGGTCCAAGAAAACTTCCTATAAATCATGTTAAGACTATAGCAAACCAAAAGGTGGCAGTCGATTATAACACAGAAGTCAAATTGGCCAATCAGAAGCTCCCAAACTAGTTTCTGTTAGAACAATGTACAGTGGTACCCCGAGATACGAAATTAATCCGTTCCAAAGTGACGATCTCGAAGCAAGTTTTCCATGTAAAACGCCTAATCCGTGCAATGGCTCTCAGAAACAACAGTAGAAGTAGATGAAAAAAATGGAAAACCAGAGAAAAATCAAGTTGAATGTTTCTTCACTCCTTAAATCTACACATTGTTAATGTAAAAAATGATAATAAAACACACGCAAAATACGTAATACTTACAGAAATGTGAAACCTTACCTTGAGAGTGAGGCGATGTGTCGGAGGAGGTGGAACAGATATGCACTACGTATGAAAGAAAACTTTCTCGAGATATTTCACTAAATTACTGACACCAACACAGTTTCAAGTACAAGCACAGACAGATGGAGAGACGCTTCTGAGAATGCGTCACAGGGTTGCACTACAGAACCGCACTTTTGCCGTTCTAAACGTTATTTCTTTTACGACACCCTGACTCTAACATTTGTTCTAGTACATAAACATAATGTTTCGCTCGATTTAAAACTGATTTAAAGTATTTTAAGGTGTATCAGCCCCTTAAAGCACACTTTCTTCAAAGGGAGAAAGCAGCGCAAGGACGTGGAAGCGCAGAGCGACGTGAGACAAAAAAGTGGAAAATAGAGCAGAAATATTTGTTATTGTTCGTATCTCGAAGCAAAAAATTTCCCGCGAGACATTTCATATCTCGAACATTTCGTATCTCGAACAATCGTATCTCGGGGTAGCACTGTATTTATTACAATGTATTAACTAGGAGTGTAACGGTTCACGGTATGTATTGAACCGTTTCGGTACGGCCTGTTCGGTTCGGTACACTTGCGTACCGTTTCGGTATTCGGTATTTTTATAATAATTAAAATTTATTATTAGTGCGATATTAAGCGCAGCGGAACAATGTTCCAAGGCGAGTTTCCACACGGACGCTATTGACTGACGAACACGAGCGCGAGTAGGAAAATGGAATCATATCAAAAGCGAAAGAGAAGCCAGAGCTTGAAGACCCTCCCACCTCACTACGGTCTCCTGTTTGGGAACACTTTGGCTTCTCTGTTAAAATACATAACGGGGATAGACGAGTGGATAAATTTAAAGTTGTATGCCGACATTGTTCCACGGAGATCGGGCAGGCAACACATCTAACATTTTTTACTGCTGGAGGCAGTCACTGCAACCAGATCTGTGCTCTCTTCAGAAAATGTGGATAGGTTCATCTATCCTATCTATCCTAACTAGTTGCAGTATTTCAATTTTCATTTAAAAAAATGTGTTTTTCTTTATAAGCAGTGAAATTTATTTAAAATATCACCCAAATGTGTCACTTTTATTTATTTTATGCAATTCTACTGTGCATTGGCAGCTTTTCAAAATAAAGATTATGTAAGTTCTTGTTTTGTACCGAACCGAATGAACCGAACTGAACTCTCCAAGACACTGTACCGAAGCGAATACGATTTTAGCGTACCGTTACACCCCTAGTATTAACATATTATTAATCCTACACACCGGTATTTTCAAAAGAACCATGTACATGTGGACAGGCCATTAGAGACGTGGACAAAACAAATCCAAAGATAAAGCAAAACATTGTCGACAGTGAACCGGTCCTAGCTGTGCAGTACACGTAAATCTAGATCTGAGGTTATCGTTACGAGACCTTCATACAGAACAGTGTCTTTGTGATACAACAACAGGGTTGTAAATAATTACAGTTACAATAAAGAAAATAATTGCACGAGTAAATAATCAAAATGTGATTATAACCACAGTTCCCAGAATGTAGTCACAGTTGACAATAGCTGCAGCTGAATTTCTGAAGTTTCACCTAGTGCTCAGATCCAACAGCTAAAAGCTCAGTTTTGCCAAAGGTTCTTGAAGGTCTTATCCTGCAGATGAGTGGCTGGTAGAGTTTCACTCATCCGTCTGTGCTGATTGGTTAAGAGTGTGTACGTGACCTCACACACCGCTGGGTTAATGAGCATTATCAGTTTAAGGCTGTGCATGTCAAAGCACTCGCTGAGGCGTTACATGGAGCTGGATCTCCAGGAAGCAAGTCTGAGCGGTCCTCAATCCTTTATTATCTGTCGTCATTATCTCCCCTTCCTGTGAAGAACACGATTCTGGCTTTCCCTCAAAACCTTCAAACAGACCTTGCCCTCAAGCAGAATGTCCAATTGTATTTTTAAATATATTTAAAATATACAAAAAACAGCTCCTTAAAAGGTGTTCAAAAATAGATGCTTGGTGAAGTTTAAATGGTCTCCAGTGTCATAGATATTACCATCATAAAAAAGGATGATAAATAGAGATAAGGCAGGTGTGAGGCCTTTAAACGCCTCCCTGCACCATGGATAACTATAAGCTATCTAGCTCCAAGTCTACAACTAGCCCCAAACGATCAAGAAACCTCCACCACGCTTCATTTTGCTGCAAACACTCAGTGTACTGCTCTACAGCCCTTTGCCTTCAGCAATATTCAGCCCGTCCTATTTTTAATCCATTCGGTCCTTAGCACCTGTTCCTATGTATTTGTGCTCATCCTTGTTCCCATGGCAGGGGTTTGATTTCTTTGAAGAAGACCACTCCTGGCCAGAATTCTCTGAACTCAAGTCATACGACCTGGACTCGAGTCATTAATTTGATAACTTGAGACTCGACTGGACAATATCACAAAAGACTCGTGACTTGACTTGAAAAAGCAATTTATAGCAAAAATGAAACTGTGCTCTAATCAAATCACATTCACTCTGTGCGCTATGGTGGTATGCGTCCATGCTTCTGTGTCTGAAGAGAGAGAGAGAGAGAGAGAGAGAGAGAAATCAAGGGGACTGCAAATGACACAAACATTTATTTATCGTTTTAAAAGCTAGACGTTATAAAAAGAAACGTTTTGTTTATGTTAAAGATTCACTATGAAAAAAACACAGTATATAGTACAGTATATACAACAGTATATAATAAAATGAATCCGTTACCCTCCTGAAGTCAACATCATCGTATCAGAGCAGCTGCAAGTTCCCCTACAAGAAAGATCTCATTTTATTAATGAAGTGTAAAATGTATAAATAATCCGATTGTGTTCCTTTTTGTACTTTTCTTAATTTAGCTTCATCATCTTAACATGATAATTGGGGCTTTTTCAAAAACAATGGAGATTAATGGAATGTAAATGTAATCTTTTATTGCTTGTTTGTGTTTTTTTATTTGTGAATGACTTGAAATGAAAATGTGAAAGAAATCCCAGAATTCTGACAGACATTCAGAAACATAAAACCCATAGTCTCTTCATTTCAGCCTCTTCCATTGCATTCAAGAGTGTACAGGCCCAAGGTCAGGCTGACCTGAGTGTAAGAGACTCGCTCACCCCCATCACTCTGATTTTCCCCCTTGTAAACACGGAAATTTGTTCACACCCCCAGACCTGTAATCTATAAATAACCTGAAGAAACAACCAACAAACTGTGACTGGTTTGAAGCGTGCAGCCCGTGTTGTGTCTCTTTCCTTGTCACCCTGAGATCTCGTAACTTTGTCTCTCGAGAGGGCAGAGCACAGAATCCTTCCTCCACAAAAATTTAGGGGCTTTTGACTTGACTTGGAGTTGCAATGTAGGGACTGGGTCCCACCTCTGGGGTTTACCTGGGTGCCACTGGTTTCTGCGAGTTCTGAGCGCAATTCTGATTTTAAAGCATTTAGCTTGATGTGTTTCATTTCTTTTCTTCTTTTTTATCACTTTACTCAATTCTTCTCTCCGTATGTTTTTCCTAATTTTTGTCCCTTTTTCCCTGATTTATGCTTCCTCACATCTTCCACACACCTGACTGATCTTCCATTTGTTGCTGTATGATCTCCACATCTTACATGCCAACAACAAGGTCCACCTTTTACCTCACGACCCGTGGCTTTTATTTAAGCCTCCCTTTTCATTTTTAATGCGTCAGCGCTCTTTTTAGAGTTGCTTGGAGTGATATCTTTTAAACAACACTGCGTTATGTCCGGCCTCATGATGGACATATCCACTTTTGTTCCTGTCTCTTTACTTTAGTTTGTTTTAGTAAAGAAAAGCTTGTCTTGGGCACATTCTGCTAAACAAACCCTAGACTTAAATTCTCTCAGGATTTTTGATGCTATATGCGACACTCTTGAAGGTTGATGATGTGTTGTTTTCGCTAATGTTCCAGTACTTTCTGCCATGTAGCTGAAATAGTTCCCAAACTCCCTCCTTTTGGTTCATTTGTTTACTTCACTTGAATAACTTCTATGAGTTTGTTTTTCAAAGAGTGAGTTAACGGCCCAGAGTTTGTATTTTTGCTAAATTCTCAGTGAGAACGTGATTTATTTCGACAGGCTGAGATCCGTGTCCTCTGTAGCTGAAGATTCTGATCGTTAGTTTCTTTGGGGAGCTGAAGGTTTTGTGCTGTGTGGGATCAGAGGAGACAATGGTTCTGCTGAAAAGGTCCCTCTCCCCCGACTCAGGGTTGATTTTACACGCTCGGGCGTCCTCACAGCACCTGATTCTCCTTTCTCGTCTTCTTCTGAGGGAGAAACCAGGCCTGACCCTTTTCAATCAGGGTGTCCCGAACAAGGGGTGGGTGATGGGAAAGGTCAGGGGACATCACCACGAGGGGCATCAGAGCTGTCAAGAGAGACTTCCTTCAATGATGCCCTCAGCCTCCTGCATTTAACTCACATTCATCTTTGAAATGGCACGATATAGACATATATGAGCTTTTACAATTGTTAGCAGTAGGCTAACTGTACAAAAGAGCCACAAATAAGTTTCCCAAAGCATTTTATCTCGGGTAAAAATTTAAAATCATGTGGTCAATCAATAATAATGGTACTGCTTCCAACTCACATTTTCACTAAATATGTTTTCTTTTTTCTGTAACACATTCTTACATTTTTGATCTATTCGGATATAATGACCTAGAGTTTTTGAACACTACCCATAAGAGAAAATAAATAATGGAACCTCAAAAAGTACCCAACACACACTTTTTGCGAGTACCCAACACTACATTTGTTTCTTTCCCTAAAAAAAGGCAAGTTTAGGATGGAATAAGTAAAATTTGTGAAAGTAAAATATTATAAAATCGGGAATTCTGAGAGTTAAAAATACTTGGTATAATGATGTAAAGAGAAAATGAGAAATGAAACCTCAAAACACAATAAACAGGTCATCTGAACACGTCCTGGGGTTAATAGATTCATCACATGGAACCACAGATGTGAACAGACTGAGTACAAAACATGTGTAATATGTAATATGTTACAATATGTTCACAGTACAACTCGATGAGAGAGAGCGTTGTGAAATACTCGACGCAAACTTGAAATTGGAACTGTAAACCTGTTATGAATAAAAAACAAAACACTGAATATTAAGCAATAAACCGTGAACAAGACATCACGCACATCTCTTTCATTAGTGCGAATATAACATAGTAACTCTATAAAAGTGTTACTCTCAAGTACAAAAGTGTAAAAGTAACTCTGTTAGGTTTGTCCTCCTGTTCTGTTACTTTTATTTTTATTTTCTAGCTTTCTCTTCCGGCCTCTTCCTATCTGCTCTTTCCTCTCTTGTACCTTTTATTCTGGCCACTTCTCCTGTGTGTGTCTTCCTTCTGTGTCTGTTCATTAGCCCTCATGTGATCCACCTGCTCCTCTTGTCTTGTTCCTCATTCCCTCGTTAGCCCGCTCCCTTCTTAAGGCTCTGGCTCCCTCTTCCCTGTCCCGGTTCATTATTTGAAATTCCTGGTGTAGAGCATGTGGCTGGTCTTGTTGTGGTAAGCTCATGCTTATTCCTAATCTAGTCTCTTTTTGAAAATCTTGTTCAAGTTCCCCTGCAATTTAAATATTGCATTTATGTCAATGTTTTTCCCTGTTTTGTTTGTAAGTTCTAGTTTATTTAGGTTAGGTGTTGCCCCACCACGGGTGTTTGTGTTTATTTTCCTTCCCCATTTTACCATCTTGGGGAAGTGATGCCCTTAACATTAACTCTCTAAATAAGAAGCTGGAAAATGTATATATTTTTATCACTTAAAATATTTCTAAATATAAAATACACTCAGATATATGCATATAACAATAGACAACTTATTATTACTATTTGCCATTTTTTTTCCTTGAGCCAACGTGTTACTGGTGCCCTCCTTTAGCAGTTTGTGCCCTATGCAGACTGCATACTTGGCATGTAGGGCACAGCACTACTGCGTCCCTGGAAAAGTACATCCAATGGAGATTCTCTGTGTACTACCCGAACAGGGAAATGAGCGCACATACAAAAGCAGAACACCCACCCGTCTCATGCCAGTGAAAAGAGAATTAGCGTCCACCCATTAAGATGCTTATTATTTTCCACACAATATTTTGTTGATATTATTAGAGAACTGAGAAATAGTTGTAAAACGGGCATTTTTATTATCATACGTAGCTAAGTGTGATGTCACAGATGGGTTACTCAATCCTGAGTAAACCCATGTCACTAAAGCCTTGAGCCATCATTAGCTTCCTACCCTTCTATTAGTGGACTAATGAGTGACCGGTCGTGCTGTCCGGGGGATCTATGTGTGTAAAATGTCTACTCTGGTTTACTACAGTACCCACTAGATAACAGGGCTTTAAAATAGCCGGTCTGGGGGAGTGCCGTGATGACGCACACTGTGACGCTGCATTGTCCCAGAGCACAAAGCCTGCTCTTCGGTTCGTGCAGGGGGGTAATGAGTGTAGGTCCGCCTGCCTAATCTAGCACCAGGAAGCTGATGGTGGTCTTCCCTTCAGAGCAGAGATTTACAGCCCGAGAGACTTCAGTCCGACAAAGAGAAGGCTGTCGGGCTTTAAATCACGCTAGCGGACGTTTTACCATCGTTTTACACTTGTGACACGGAGACTTGACAGGGGGACAATTTTATGATGCGTTTCATCTAACTAGTGGAAAAGCTCTTTGTGCTTTGGCTATTCATTTAAAGAATGTACAAACCTAAACTGAAACTTAGGAAAATTCACCAAAGCTGTTGAAAATGCATTTCAGAGTTTCTCATCAAGCCCCAGGGAGACGCTTAAAATCCTTTGCATTGAAATATAATTTTTTTCCCCAAATGATTTTTTTTTTACAAAACATTGCAGTTTATTTAAAATATACCCACAGGATTCTAAAAACAAACCTAATTAAAGCATGGAAGTCGAAAAAAAGATTTTAACTTCGATTGAATGTCTTTATTAAGCCTTCAGATAATTTGTTTTCTGTTAGTGTTAACATCATTTAGTGTGAAAAGGCTGGAAGAATGTGAATTTTATGGAAATACTTTGAATTTTATGAAATAGTAATGTGTGGGAGAGAGTAAATAGCAAACTATTCTTGTGAAAAAAGTTACATTTTCCAGTATTCTTTGTTTTTGTTACCAAAAAACACCTTTTGTCGGCTGCCTGAGAACAACGCAAGATCACACAACGCCGCTACAAGTTCCAAAAACCCACTAGAAGTCCCTAGATTCATCGGTTGGTATAAAAAAGTTGCTAGAGGGTCGTAGAAGTCAGTAAATCCTTGGCAACCCTAATTTCTTGATATAACTTTAATGAAAACTCTGAGGTGGGTGTTTTATTTATTTATTTTTTTTATGACAATCTCAGCCATACAGTGGACAAAGCTTACAGTATCAGCACAGTAGTGGATTGCAGTGTTTTGCTGCTCAGACGAGAATATTTGATTTGGTTTGTGTTCTCTTTTCTTTTTGTTTTGCTCATGGAGCAGACACTCGGATATGTATGACGTCTCTGCAGAAAGACTCTGCTACAAAACTGAGCTTGTGTTCCAGTCAATGCTGCGCAGTCATAAATTTGGGGAGGTGTATGTCAGAATCCAGCTAAAGCTCTTGTGTCTACGCAGAGGCTACAGTGTGAACCAGGACTGGCCCTAACCAGTTTGGTGCTCTTAGCAAGGTCTCAGATGGGCCCCCTTGCATCTCTTATGTGTACATATATTTAAAAACATATATAATAACTATAAAATAGAAAACAAATGAAGTGAACATATGTGAAACAATATAAATAGCCTACATAAAGTGTTAGATTTAAATACTCCCAAAATAAAAATTGTAAACAAGTGACATTACCATAGAACACCATATAAATAAAACATTATGCAAAATAAGACAGAGTGGGCACAAAAATACAAGGATTAAAAAAAGCAAACAAAAATAAAAGAATGATGGGGGAGTTCCATGACTATTTCCATAGGAACTATTTCTCTCCGTAACATTAAGTGACTGTTATGCTAATTGTTAATGACATCGTCAATCGTCGTTCTGCAACAGCAAAATAACATCATCTTTACCGTTGCATTACCTCCGTCTCTGTGGCGTTCCTCCTCTTCTTTCCTTTTTTCACGGAGAAACATTTTGAGCAAATCAAAACAGACCCCCGTGTAGCAGTCTGTTCTTCAAAGGAGAGGGGGAGGGGTGCGTCTTCAGAGTGTAGGCTATTGTTATTAATAATATTATTATTACTACAAAATATTCTAAAGATATAATACAGAATAGTTTTAAGATTAGTGGAAGTTCTAGTGCCCCCTGGATTTGCCTGTACGGCCTATGCCACCGGCCGGCCCTGGTGTTAACCATGTGTAGGCCTGATGTTGATGTGTAAATTCAACTTTCAACTTTTGCATCTTTGTCTGTGATTGGTTTAGCTGAGTGACATGAAACACATCCAGGTTTGTTTAGTGCAGAAATGTAGCGGGTCGTTAAAGTGAAATCCTGAAACTCTGTGTCCGTGCAGGAAACTCCTCCACAGTATTACAGTAGCCGACAGACTCTGGTGAGCTCCTCTGAGGGGGAGCAGATGAACCACCACACGGGCCTTGAAAACATCAGCGCTGAGGTCAGTCCTTTTACACCATCAGGAGACGTTTGAACTGATCAGAGTGAAACTCAAGTTCTTGTTCCAGACGAGCTCCCTGTTTCTCATTGGGGTGCCCAGCAGTTATTACCTCCCCCCTCTGGAGCCACGTTTCCCCCGTCTGCCTTCCTACGAGAGTGTCCGCAAAAAGGACAGACAGAGGCAGATACACATGATGATAGCGCACCGCTTCGGCCTCCACACCAGCATCCCTGATGAGTCCACTAGTGCAAGTGAGGTAGGATCATACTCCGTTTCACGAGGCATGACGCTCACTAGCAAAACGATCATGTGACTCAGTGGTGGGCCGTGCTTTTGTTCCAGTAAAAGGGAGAGAGTGGTGTTTCATGCTTTTAACGGTAAACACCTCGGAAACACAACAGACATGATTCACAAGGTTTTTTTCCTTTATAAATCATTGGTTGTCTGGAAATTTCTGATTTATAAATCATATAGAATATTTGAAAAGTGATTGATTTATGGAAAATGTGCAATAATTGTTTAAACTACCGGTAAAATAGGCATGTGCATAAATCTAGTCATTTTATTGATTTCACTAATTATTAGAACTCCTAATTGGTTTGGTAACCTCCTTGACCCCCATACACTGTTGAATCCAATGAGGAGAAAGTATTGTTTTTTTTTTTGTTTTGTTTTTTTATATATAACATTATTTAACATTAACTGTGAGGAACATTGTGAGAAATTGGAAGACCAGAAGCACAGTTCTAGTTAAGGCCCAATGTTGCAGTGTTCACATTCCACATTCTGGAACGACCATCTCTAAATGTTATTAACATTTAAAGGATGCTGTGCATCAAACCTGACTGAAATGGTGTTTTGTAAAAAAACAGGCTTGGATTGAAAGCTATAGAAAGCGTTTAGAGGCTGTTGTTTCTGCAAATGGAGGTTAAACAAAAACAGTTAAAAGTAAAAGTTATTTATTTTTTTGCTGCTCATTTAATTGAGTTTAAATTTGAAATGTATTTGTGATGTATATAATAATATATAACTGAAACCAATGACGTGAAGGAACATTGTGAGGGTGCCCAAACCTTTTAACCAAACAAATTCAAACTTTCGTGGGAGCATGAAAACACACGAGAGTGACTTTAACAAGACAAACAGCATCTTATTTCCTGTTGAACACCAGACGATTCACCCTTAATTTCCATCTAGGTTTGCATTCTGTCTTTGAGTGACAAACATTTGTGCTAATCATGGGATGTGCTCGCTATAAAAATATACGCTCACCGGCCACTTTATTGGGTACACGTTGCCGGTGCCAGGTTTGACCCATCTTAATCCGGCATATAGGTACTAGAAACATTCCTCTGAAAATCATAAACTACACCAGACTCCCTACTTCCCACTATACATGTATAGAAAAATCTATTTACAAGAAGGTCAAATCCAGTAGGGTAAACAATCCCAGAAAACAGGCAGTGGTCAACAAGTCCAGGTTACACAACAATCTTTAATGAACACACAAAGTCTTTGCCAACACAAACAACAATTGAGCATGGAAGCTGGTTTGAGGAATGGTGATGGAGGCTTATGTAGAGTTGGGGGAGAATTGGTAGGTGGGGCATCAGTCTACTTCAGCCAATGGGACCTTCCAGGTGTGATTGGTGGGCGTGACTGGAACAGGAACAGTGTAGGTGTGAAAATGAGTAGGTGTGACCGGGGCAGTGATGATAATTCAGCTTCTAAACACTAACAGACATTTACTGGTTGTAACTCATGGTCAGATTTGGACCATTCTCTGTATATCTGGCCCCAAGAACCATGCCTTTGAAATGCCTCCGATCTTCTTCACCATGTCTTCATGCAAAAACAATTAACAGCAGTTGGACAGGTGTACCTAATAAAGTGGCCAGTGAGCGTCATCACAATCTATGATTATCACATGATTTTTTTTGTCCAACATGTCTTGGGAATTTAAATCAAACTGTGAGTGAAAAGCTCCTCCCTGATGTTAGGTGGCATCAGCTCTTGATCTGTTCTCTCCTCAGGCTCCACCAACATATGAAGAGAGCGTCCGTCAATCCATCCAGTCCATAGATGTGCCCTTTGATATCCTGACATCACCAGAGCCTGAGGCTGGCACAGATGATCTGCCCCCCTATGACTCTCTGCACCCCCGCACAGACTCTAGTGAGCACAGTAATGGCGGAAGCTAAACAGAGGATACAGGGGAAGAGAGACAGGACTCATGCAGTGGCTTGCACTCGTTCACCGTGACGGGTGAAAAATAACCGCGATGGAGAACAGAAAACGAAAGATACTGTATCACTCCTGGAGAGCCAGAAAAGGAAGAACAAGATTTGGTTTGTTTGGGGCTCTGCTTCTTTTCTTTCTTTTTTAAGGTGCTCCTGGAGTGGTTTCTGTTAATTTGCATAAAGGTTCAACCGATGCGGTTGACCCTAGTACGGCTGGTGGTACATTTTGGGAAATTGCTGTATTTGAGTCGATGGGAGGGGAAAGTGCTTCTGGGGGCTTTTACATTGCGTCCTGCATCAGTTTTGGTACTCTGTTTGGAACCCATTTTTATTCATCTCATCTTGTTCGGGGCCGGGTCGCGGGGGCAGCAGTCTAAGCAGAGATGCACAGACACTTCCTCCTGCTGCTTGGGAGGGAACCCGAGGCATTCTTAAGCCAGCCGAGAGACATAATCCCTCCAGAGTGTCCTGGATCTTCTCTGGTGGGAAGGCATCCGGAACAGATGCCAGAGCCACTTCAGCTGACTCCTCTCGATGTGGAGGAGCAGCAGCTCTACTCTGAGCACCTCCCGGGTGACAGAGCTCCTCACCTTATCTCTAAGGAAGCACCCAGCCCCCTGCGTTTCGTCCACTTGTATCAAGATCTTGTCCCAAAATTTGTATTGTTTTTAAATTATACGAGGACAAACTTCATAATACAGTATTACGTTGAGAATGTACGAGTTAAAACACAACGCAAAAAAAACGCACATATTTGACAAGTATGTGTCGTCAAGCAGACCCAAACACACATCCAAACAACCAGCTTAGTCAGAATAATATTTGTAAAGTCAGAAATATATTGTAAAAAATCCACAAATCCCTTTATTTTAGGAGATGAGAAAGTTTTCCCTGAATATAAGCTTCCCAGAGTTTTGAGAATGTCTTTGAAGACTATTTTATGAAGAACCGTATGTTTTCCAAAGTGAGGTCTGTGATTAAATGGGAATGGCATGGTAAAATTAACCTTTTAGTTGAAGGGAGGTGAATACCAGTACGTCCCTTTCGCCAGTAGAAAATATTCCAGAGTATGGGTTTGGTTCAATGTCTTTCGGTGACCGAAGCGGGTGTCCGAGAGTTTTGCGGCGAAAGGCCTCGATCACATTGAGGAGATCTTCGAGAGCTGCGCTTTATATTTGGAATATATATACTCTGCTACCAAGCCGACCAATCAGTGTGTTTCCAAGTGCCTGCTGGTACGAAATACTTGATAAAAGGCTTTTATCACCTTGATATGTTTGGATTTGACCAGGCAGACGTCATTTCACTGCCACACGGCAGAATTCTGCTAGCACTGCTACATTTTTTTGTGGCCGTAGCCTTTAATGACAGTGAAGAGGAGACGGAAGTCAGGGGGGGGAGAGATGGGTTGGGCAAATGTCGAGCTCTGGATTTGAACTAGTGTCGACCTGCGCAGTCGCACACGTTTGCGAGCATACGGGTCTTGCGCGTGTACCACTAGCCTACGGTGCAGGACAGATGCTCCATTTGTAATGGTCTGGAACCCTCGTGAACGGTTGATCTTCATCTCAGATCAGTGCCGCTGCTGGTGTCTATGAACAATCTGAAGCCATGAGTTTGTTTTCTACAGATGTTGTGATATCAATGCTTTACTGTGCTTTTAGGTAACAAAGCAGAACTACTTTCGGAATATTTTCCTGCATTTGTTTTATCACGTTGGCAAAACCTCTATTTTTTATAACATTCATATTTTCATTGTAAATAAAAATTACTTTGTGAAATATAAATAAAAGACTGTTTCCACACCATTAGAGAGATTTTAACAGTAGAACCTATATTCATCAATATTTGATAGCTGATGATTGTGGGGGGGGGGGGATTATGACCACAATCTGAATTTAAATCGATGGAGGGAGCTTAAGGTTTGAGTACCAACTGCAATACATGTCTAAAATTTACAAAAAAAACAAACTTATTTTTACTTATTGAGATAAGCCTAGTGCATATATTGTTTTTAGTGTGCAAAATCATCAGGAGGACAAACTATATCATCTCTTACCATTTTTTGTTCTTACAATTATTAACAGTGGGTAATAAATGTTTTCGTTTATTGGATTTGACCTTAGAGAAGGACCCCCAAAAGCCTCTATTGAACAAATGTATTATATTCACACAACGAAACACAGCTTTAACAAAAACAAACACTCTCCAACCCATAAGGTGGCAGCGCACTGATCAAAGTTTATTTTGACAAATAACAGCTTTGTGAACAAAAAAAAAGTTATGGCAGTTATTTGGTAGAGGTCATCTTGAAGTGACAATGATGCTGTAATCGTAATTATGTTTTATAACATTTAATAATTAACCCAAGGCATTTGTTTTAGACAAGAAATAAACCTTGTCTCTTGAGGAAGAAGTCACACTCACAATTCCACTTTACAAGGGGGGCTACATAGAGCTCCACCCGGAGAGAGTTTCTCCTGTTTGTTCCTTTTGGGGCATTAGATGTCAGCATTAATTGGTGGATAAAATAAAAAAAAAGTTGTATAAATATCATTTAAATTCAGCCTCTGATGCACAGAACATCTGCATAAAAAGAGTAATAGATTTCTCTAGAAATATAATTTCCCTAATATCTTACCAAGACCGGCTTCCTTTAACGTGTTTAATAAACACCAGTAAAAAAGTATGATTCTAACCACACAAGCTCTGGTTGTTGACACTGTCCCGAAGAGAACCATGGTGTCTTCAGAAATTATCGAAACAGTCTCCTCCAGTGTCCTAAAGCAGTCCACATGGAGGTCTTTATTCTTTTCTCCCAGAGTTTCTGCTGATGGTGAATGTCTGGCCGTGAAGGCAAGAGCTGCTTCTGTCTCACCTTTGTCTTCTGTGACGACCCCATGACTCACGGCGGGCGAGAGAGAGAGAGAGAGAGAGAGAGAGAGAGAGAGAGAGAGAGAGAGAGAGAGAGACAAACTTCTGGATGTTTGTGTCTCTTTGGAGAAACAGCCGTATAAAAACAGCACTGAAAAAAAACTGACTAGACCTCTGTTGTAAAACAAGTCACACTATGTGCATTTTTAGTTTGTCAGCCATTTTGAATGAGTCTAGTAAAAACGTCATTTTTTGGGGAATGCATCAACACATTTACAAAAGTTGGCTTTGATTTGGGCTAAAGCACTAGGATTTCTTAGTTTTAATTAGTTTTGCCAACAGTTCAACAGAAATGTGTTCATTTGCCTTCCCGACAAGTCGACCTGCTAAAGTTTTATCTTCTTGAAGTTTGGCTCATATAACTGCTTGTGGTTATATCTTTCCATGCCCAGGTCCTGCGTTAGTTTACGATTAACTGCTAATGATACTTTTCGATAGCTGGCTCCATCAGACACCTGTAGTCGACAGACACCACCACATCCATATTGCACATGATGTATGTGGTTCCCTCAAATCAAAAGCCTCCAGAGGTCCGAGATCCTGGTTCCCTCATCAGTCCTAGATCCTGGTTTCTGATGGGGCTGGTAAAAGTTCTCTTTTGTACAAGCGAAGCATCGTGTTCCTGTAAGAAGAGTTCTCTGGTAATTCCAATCCGAGAACATTTCTTTGCCCTTTCTCAGCGTCATCTTCTAGGGTCTTTGCTCTACGCAGGATACGAAGCCTCTTCCTAAACATAGCATAGCTCCACCAAGTTTTTGCCAGTGTTTTCACTGTCCTCTGGTTCTTGGTGGTCTCACGAGGTGCTTGACCTTTTTATTGTGGTGATTGAACTCGATCCCTAGATTTCATTTTGCCCGATGGAGCTGCTCGTTAACTTTTGCGCTTCGATGTTTTCATTGACTTTTACTTTCTATCAGTTCATCATATATTTAATTAAACATTTAAATCTAACTTTGGTGTAATAATCATCACAAATCAACATTTCTTTTAGTTACATTCAGCAGGAGATTCACTCTACTGAACTCTGTTCTTTCAGCACGTTTTTCACAGGTCAAAGAGCAGCATGTTTCTTGACGAGGGCAATTCTTATCACCAAACGCGCAAACAAACACAATGCGCCTCGTAGATGAAAACGCTAATTGCAAACAAACTGAAACCTATTTGGAACAAACAAAAGACAGACGCTACCTGCATTTACATGTGAACAAGATTCTCTGTTCAATTCGCTTGATTGTATTTTGACACACAAAAAACACACATATTCGCTACTTAATACAGGGCCTTGGGCTGCATTCACGGCAGCAGAGGGCGCTAAAGGTCCTCTGGAGAAAGGCCAGACTCGCATTTTCTCGTTTGATCTGGTCTTTTAGTGGCATCTGCTCTCGAGAGCCCCCTAGTGGCCGCTGGGTCAAAAGCAGCTGCCGATTCTGTGTTTCTAAAAGAGTGCCTGTGGCCACCAGGGGGCCCCCACCAGCAGATGCGCCCGCGTTAATAACAGTTAGATTTTTAGATTAGCAAAAACCATGACACTTTACATAATTTCAATTATGAAAGATAAAAAACTTCTAATAATTAACTAAATGAGCCATGGTGTCTAGTGCAAAATAAAACTAAGCTCTCCATGCATTTTTTTATGATTATTTTTAATACGTTTTACATTTATTTTAAAAAATATAATGAATGAATAAATTGGTGGTATATTGTGTATTTATGGTTAAGTAATAAAAATAATTGTAATAGAATTGTTTAGTTTATGGTTAAAGGGAGAAATCATATCCTAATATAAATCTTAATATCTTATATCTTAATAAAAAGCTTAACAATCAAAAGAAAGCTGAACTGAGGGAGAGATCGTCTTCTGTATAAACAAACGATTTTGGATGTGTTCGGCTCCTCGTGATGCAGAACTATTGGCGAACAGAAGACACAAGGAGGCGCTGTGTTGTGAACACTTTAATTCTGACACAGGTGAAGAGTAATCTCCAACAATCACAGAGAGCATGAGATCAGGACAGACAGAAGCAGCAGCACATTCAACAAGCGTCTGATTCACGGACGAAGCTAAAGAAGAACCGCGTATAAAAACGAGGGTCCGGCAGACCCCTCCCTCCCTCCCCTTGTTCCACTTCTCCAGCTCTACCTCAGATCAACAGCCAGACGCCTCGTCTAAGGAAAGTCATCGGTTCCTTCAAAACAACACGTGGAAGCTTTGGAACTTTCTTTCAGCTGCGTGCTCCTCCGTCAGCTTGTGCTGGTCAGTACTGGAGGGAGGCGCAGTAGAGTTTAGCTGGAGCCACACGGTCGGAATATTCTGTGAGCTAGCACCGATCTGGACTCCTCAGAATGAGTCATACTAAACACAAATTTATCAAACAGTTTCAAAGAGCGCCATCATTATTCCCTCCATCTGGAATATAGCTTCGAACGGAGACACGCTGCAGGAGGAAGGAGAGGAAGTGAAGGTCTATTTTTGGCTGAATGATCAGTTGAAGGCTAATGGCAGCTAGCTCCTCGTGTTGTACTACAATAATCACGGTAAGGCCACGCGGCGATGGACGGGTTACAAAAGCACCCTTCCGCCAATCATTGAGGACGCATCCCGCTAGCGGCAAAAGAAGATCTGGACACATTCATACTCAGCTCGATAGCTAACACGCTAGGCTAACGTTGGGCTGAGGGCCTCAAAGGCGAAGGACGTGCTCTGCCTCAGGACGAAGGCAAACCATCCGCACATTCACTGGAAAGGCAAATGGTGGCTAAAGAATCGGGGAATTCGAGAGAAAGGAAAGAGCGTTTTGGAGGAGGATTACCATGGCAACCATGTCACAAAAGTATCCGTGACGGGCCTTTTTATGTGTTTTTTCCCATTTTTCCTTTTATATACAAACAAAGCAAAACACAAAATATGGATTGTGCCGGTTTTTGTTTGTTTCACTTCTATATATTTCCTTTAATCAAAGCCTCAGACTAATGAGAGGAAGATGGAGGAGGGACGGAGGATTTTCTTTTCTGTATGTTAGCGAAAGGAAGAGTCCGTCCGCAAATAAAAACAATCGTTTACTTCTCCACACAGCGCCTCGAGATGTTTTCATTTTGGTCCGAACTCCTCCCTTCGAGCAGTTGATCCAGTATTGTGATGCGGATGGAGGGAACATGGAAAACAGAAATGGAGGTGAACAGGAGGCGGAGGATGGCGGAGGGCTCAATCTTTCCAGTCCTTCTTGATGTTGATGCTCCACTCCCAGGAGAGATGGTCATGCTTGTCGTCGTCAGTGAATTTGGACTTGATGATGTAGGTGCCGCGGGCGAGCATGCCCTTGGGCGCCTCCTCTAGGGGCGTCAGAAACTCGTACTCGTCCGGCCGCGGTCCGTAGCTCCCCACCATATAGTCAGACTTATCGACTGAGCACACAGAAGAGAAAAAGAATGAACACCTGTGACATCACAATCAAAACACATCAGTTCTGTAAACGTTTTACATATTTAACTTCATGCCACGCCCAGTTTCTCCGAACCATGCACTTCCCCGGAGCTAAACCGGACTGTGGCGAACCTAAAGAAAAGAAGCTGATTTTACGCTTCTCGGATCGCTCAAACTACAACCACCAACATTTACCAAGATATCCAAACCCATCGGAGCCGCGCTGCTGCATCTTTTCAGACTAAAGGAATTCTGGGAAATTAACTAAACATGGGGCCAGGCTTTCAAACTCAAACGGAGAAACGTCAAAGACGACACCTGTGGAACAACATGGCAACCACTGTAGCTCTGGAAGGGGTTCAATATTTACCACTGGCTTAGAATGGCTTTTGAAATTAAAGAGAAATTGTTTATGCTAATATTAGTAACAAATAAAACATTTTTATGACATCACCGAGAGAACTACAAAAAAAAAAAAAAGAATTCATACGAGTTTTAAAAAAGGCATATAAAAACTTAATTTAGACCCCGAACAGAGAATTTAAGACTTCAATGCTTTAGAATTGTTTTTTTAAACATGAAGAGGACGAGATCTAAGTCAATGGCAAAAGATATAATGCTCCCTATATTTTAACAATTTAAAAACATAGACAAAGAAAGCACCAAAGGTGGAGTTTGAAAACAATAAATAACGATTCCTTTTGTGAAGTTTATCAAATCAATATTTGGTGTTTTCAGCCTTACTTCTTACAGCATCACTTGCACAGCTGATCATTATAATCAATGTCACACACAGCTTTAACAGCAGTCATGAACGGAAACAGAATCAACTGTGTAGGAGGCTTAAACAGCTAAACTGCAACTAGACACAAGGTAGTTCTGCTGCTGTGACCTCCCGAAAGCCTCGCTGAGAATACAGGAGAACCTTCTGATGTTTGGTAGCAGAGCAGTTCATCACACACACGTCTCCACCACAACAACAACAATGACCAAATCACCGGAGATTCCTCAATCAGATCGAAACACAGAGGAACTCTGTAGGATCTCAGCTGTGCATTGTGGGTATTTTAGCTGCTGCACATTAACACCAGCGCAGTGATGACATCACTCACTCTTCACTCCTTTCCTGAAGGTCTGCTGCACATACTTCAAGCCGGAGACAATCTCTTTGTTGACCTGAGAACAAACAAACACGAGCGCCTGTCAATCAAACCTGACGTCCACCTCAGCAAATCCAGAAGATGGACCATGAAACTGAAACGTCATCTGACCTTGAAGCTGATTTTTATCCTGTACTCCACAGCCTCCTTCAGCACAAACGACTGCTTCTTAAAGGCCTCCAGATCACCTGAGACAGAAACGACCAGAAGTTCTGGTGTGATGTGGTTTCTAAGCGTTATGCAAATACACGTGGCTACTTTAGAACGAGGATTTCTGAGATTAAAAAAAAAGTTTAGACATTTATGACGTGTAATCAAACACAAAACGATGGATTTCGTAATATTTAAAAGTGTCGCGTTTCGAATCCACCGTTTTCGTTTTACGGCTAACAATGCGATCGGTAAAACTACCGTTTCTAAGTGATTGGGGATTTTTGGACACGAAAAACGAGGATAAAACCATTGTTTACAAGAAAACGAAGAAAAAAAAACATTGTTTTCACCATTTTAATCGGCCATGTCTCGCAGTGCATGCTGGGAGATCTGTCTCAAGCACATTCGATCTGAAGTGTGTCGGAAATTTAAGACCTGTAAAAAATGTAATTGCAGTTTAAAATTAGAAGGTTGTTGGTTTGAGGCTCGCCGGTGACCTTCCTGCAAGGAGGTTGCACGTTCTCCCGGTGCTCGCGTGGGTTTCCTCTTTTCCCCCACAGTCACAAAAACATGCGGCAGGTTAATTGAATAATCGAAATTCCCCTTAGGTGTGAATGTGTGTGTTGCCCTGTGATGGACTGGCGGTGGGCAGATCCAGTATAATAACGGACTGGTACATGGGAGTCTGTTTGTTCCTCCAACGTAGGAGAAAAAAAGGAAAAATAAGAGGTGGAAAAACACCACAAATTTGGAGGTAATGCTACGGTAAAGATGATGTAAGTGATATTATTTTACTGTTTGCAGAACGACGATTGACGACATCATTAACTATTAGCATAACAGTTGCTAATCAACAAATAGCTAGCGCTAACGTCTCTAAACGTTTTGGAGGGAACTAGTTATGTGGAACTGCCCCATATCTTTTACTTTTATACAAATCTTTGTATTTTTGTGCCTACTAGATTCTTTACTATCTTATTTTGCACTGTGCTTTATTTATAATGTATTTATATGGTAATGTCACTAGTCGGCTATTTATTTTGTATTTCATTGGTTTACTTTATTCTAATTCTTTGAATAGACTCATGAATGTTCAGACTCACCTTGCAGGTCGAGGACGAGCGGCGCGGGTGCGGTGTCACACATCAGCGTCAGACGAGTCACCTGAACATTAGGAGCACTGGGATCTGAAACGACAGGGTAAACAAACATTTTGAAAACCTGGAGCTTATCTTTTTATTTCAGAGGATTTGTTGTGTTTAACCTGAAGAGCAAACATTTCGACTTTTAAATAAATATATATTTTTAACAGTCATGATGTCAGAGTCTCATTAATTTTCATGAGTATGTGTCGAGTGAAGTGGAACTCTCTTCTGCAGGCGGATCATTTCAGGCTTTTTCCTGGCACACAAACAGGTCACATCGTTTACCCCGCCTCCAAAAAAAAACCTCACCTGGGGTTTTGAAAATGACACCCCTTGGCCATCTTTATGAACAGGTAAATAAAACGAATAATCCTTTAATCGAAGCTAAGTTTAACTATTAAACTCTGTTGGACTCATCACTTCCGGGTTGTGAAGTGAAAGTGACGTTAGGACCATGTATGGAGTGACCAATACAAGGAATTTGTGCTCTGCATTTAACCCATCCAAGTGCACACACACAGAGCAGTGAACAAACACACCGTGAACACACACTGGGAGCAGTGAGCAGCCATGGCTGCGGCGCCTGGGAGCTGCGGTAACTGGTGACTTGCTCAAGGTCACCACAGTCATGGTTGTCTCAGGAGGGAGAGAGTTTAAACACTCATCCCACCTTCAACTCCTAGTGGAGCTGGGGATCGAACCAGCGACCTTTTGATCTCCAGTCAATCACCCTATCCACTAGGCCACGACTGCCACATGTAATTCGACCGAAAAGGAATGCGACTCCGGGAGAAAATGTCACACGTGTGGTATGATTTCAAGTTAAAGAAACACAGAGAGACGGTTCACTGCCGACGGCACGGGTTCAGAACAGCGGGTTTTTGGCAGCCGTCTAAGTTTTAGTCTAAGTGTTTTGACAAAGATGGTTTTAGCTTTAGTCACATTTTAAAAACGTAATAGTCACATTTAGTCAATGAAAATTAAAATAGTTTTAGTCACCAAAAAATAAAAGGTTTTAATCTAGTTTTAGTCAAAGTACATAAATATTTAGTTGATTAAAAATGGTCTTTTATTAAGTTCATTTAACTCTTAAAGTATTAAAAAAAATAGTGTATTTAAATGTATTTAATGAATTTATGCTCTATTTCACACTGTGACGTTGGTTGGCTTTTCATCAAAAAATACAATGATGCATATATATGATCTACTGCCGATAATGAAAATTAAAGTGTCAAAACAATGGAATTTTTCTCCAGAGCAAAGAAGAAAAAATTCTAAATTTGGTAATTGTGGCTTTGTTTTGTTTTTTTACAATTACCTAAAGTGCAATAAACATATGTATGCCAGAAACTGGAGCAATAGAGGAAGAACATGTACTTACTTAAAACCATGAGGAAAATGTCACCAGTTAAAAAAAAAATAAGACTAAATTCCATGAAACACTAAACACTGCGGCACCAAACTCAAGAAGCGTCTGAAGGATCCCCAGCCTGAAATTCTTTCAAAGGCAAGTTAAAACCGGTCTTTGTTAATTTTGTGTAAATATGATTTAATTCGAGAATTAGAGATTCATTTATAACTAGCTTAAGGTTTTGCACATAACTCCAGACCAAAATAAGTGGCTAACTGTATCAGCAGCTGATATCATTTTGTCGTTTCCCACCACAAAACCTTTTGTTGCCGCTTGCGACAAGATCTTCAAAAAGAACGAAAATGCTCATGTTGGGAGTTTTGGGAGCGCAGATGCCTCGTGCTCTGCTCAATGTGTGCCCAGCGCGTTCAAAATATTTTAGCAGTCGTCGATGAAAACAACACTGGTTCCGAGTGCATGATTTTCAGAGCAGTCGTGCCACAGATGCTTTCACACTGCAGGATTAGCTGAGGCAGCATCCAGCCGTTGCTGAATTCACACCCCACGATAGATCAGAATTATTTAATTTATTTCACTTGCTCTTTATATTAATTTTATTGATACACATGTAACTTGTTTTCGTATACTGCATTAAAACATTTTATTGTGTAAGTTCTGGTGAAATAAAATCATTTGTTGGCATAAAGGCAATATATGAGGCAGTCAATGAGAGCGCATGTCCATGTGGTTCCTTTTTTTTTCCACATGTGTGTACAGCTAACTAATCATGATTAATTAAGCTCCAAGCAGATTGACGTGACTGCCTAAAGAGAGCAGATGCTTCCAGAGCAGAGCACGCAGCAAACTTTTTTTCTGGAGAAAAAGGCATGTTTTCTGTTACTGTTAGTAACACAGTGGCATCTAAGAAGAGATTTTAGAGGAGATTCAGATTGTTTTAATGAGTGGCACAAATCACATTGTTTTACATATTTTTTTTTTTTCATTGTTTGCCATTGGCTACCGAGTGCCAATTTGGTGCCAATGGTGGCCCGCCTCGACATTGTCTTATAAAAATCACTCCAGAAAACACATGTTTAGCTCCATTTTGACAGATTTTGGTCATGTACTGGTCGACAGTTGTGGCTTCTATTAAGTCCACCAGGGACTTAAGCATTCACTTATGTTATAAAAAAAAAACGTTTTAGGCAAGGATAACTTCACAAGACTACATCAGATATTGATCACACAGCTGTGTGAATCTGTGATGATGAGCGAGCACGTCTCTGCAGAGACAATGCATTCCCCCTCACAGGATCATTTCTACAAAATCTTCTCTACGTCAATATCCTTCACTTTTTGGTTTCTCGGTTCATGACTAATAAAACCCCCAGCTTACTGGAGCCTTGTCTCTTTTTCTGGAGAAAATAACCTCATAGCTTTTTGGACAGCCCCTCATTAAAACAATTGGGATTGCCAATCTGGGGTCACTCAACTATGATTGGCTGATCTGTCCTTGTGGGTGTGGTTCTGTGATGAGGTATTTTCACTCTAAGCCTCACAGGGAGAACAGGAAGCGAGCACTCTGCAGCAAACACCCATGTCCTCATGACTCGAGTATTCACCACACAAACACAAAGAGTGTTGAATCAAAAAGAGCTTGAGCAAGGAGCAGACCAGAGGGATTCTGGGAAAGAGACTGTAGAAAGACTCGTGAAACTAGGTCAGAGCAGAGCGAGCGATCGAGGGAGAAGACAAGGCCAAGACCTGCAGCGACTGCGCAGGAGCCCAGCAGAGCCTCCTTGTATTTCCTCAGGCTCTCGTCGTCCTTGTCCAGCTCCTGAATCTCCTGAAGGCTCTTCTGCGCCGGGGCCTTGTAGTTTACGCTTTCCCCCTCTTCGTTTTCAGCTGCGATGGCGGCCAACTGTTCCGGTGTGGGCTCCTGCTCGGCCATGCTGGACAGCTGCCGGACACAACACAAACACCAGTCAAAACTGAGGCTCTTAACCTTTGGGTTTCTGCAGGCGAGGGATTGGTTAGAAGCCCCTCATTTTTATCCAGCAGTTATTACTGCTTCCTCAATCACAGTATTTGTTAAACTATACAAACCAGTGACTGCACATAACTGGAAAGAACTTTCCACAGCCCAAACAGTTATTGGAGCATTACAGATGTGGCCCACATGACATCACGTGATCAGTTCCTGCATGTTAATTTTTAATAATATTAATGAATCCAGCACAGACACACTGCAGCGGAAGAGCCCTGACTAATGTGAGGATCTGTGTTGAGCCAAAGCAGGCCCTCGAACCATCCCGGAACCACCAGGAACTGGCTAAATGAGCAAGAACAGGTAAAAAAGTTTAAACGTTTAAAGCAGAACACTTATTACAATAAACTATTAATCAGAAAACTTAAAGAGAATGACATGTTTTAATGAACTTTGAGCCGACTAAACAACTATTTCAAAAGCTGAAGTGATTTTCTTATTTTATTTATTAGTTAGAATATTTGTAACTCATTATTTTAACTAGTTGAAAAAGCAGAATAATCTTCAAAATGCTACTGATTAATCATTGAAATAATCGATGAATAATCGATGAATCGGTCTAATAATCGATAGATTAATCGATTACCAAAATAATCGTTTGTTGCAGCCCTAATCCGCAGGAAAGTCTTCATTTAACATCAGACGCCTGTTTCACACTGCACGCGTGTCGTTACAACTGAGTGGCGTTTGCGTTCCATCTGCGAATCGATGAAGCACGCTGCCAGGTCGTTTTCTGATGAAAAGGGTTGAAGAAAATCACTGCAGTTAGCGAACACAGTAGAAGGCCCACGCACATCTACAATTAGCTGGAGTCCATGCTGAAAAAGATTACAGGGGCTATACTCCTGAGTAAAAACATCACTGTTCATTCGTAAAAGTTACTATTTCACAGAAAAATGCCTGGTGTCTACAGGGAAACATGGTGGTGGCAGCTAAAGCTACTGCTGCATTCCTGAAGAAGAACAGGGTGAAGGTGATGGAGTATGTCTCCCTTTGTGATCTTTACAGTAGTTTGTTTAGTGGACACAAAAAGGCATCGGCCAACTGAAAGCAATTCACCTATTGCTTACAATCCACTAATTGTTTCATTTTGGCTTCAAATTGAATGTGCAGGTTTCAAAACGATTATTAGTTTTATATTTTGTGTTTAAAATGAACATTATGAGTTATGATGAAAAAATTGCATGGTAATTTATATTAAAATGAGATAAAATGTTCAGTTTTACCAACCCCAAATCTGTGCCACAAGTGCCATCTAGTGGTGAAAAGAAGGGATAACCCTTGAAAATACAAGACCTGTCATTAAGGCTCATTTTTTCAAAATTCTTACAAAGAGAGAATATGATACAATTTTCACATTGTTTTGACCTTGTCTGTTTTTTGGGGTGGATTTATGAAATGTTATTTTATATCTCAACACTTGATTTTTGTTATAAAAAATATTTTTTTTTTATAAAACAAAGATTTACAGTAAAAATTGCTACTCGGAATTGTACTTCGTGTACAATTTCAGGGTTGTTGTGGAATTATTGTGTAGCAAGCAGTCACAAAAAAAACTGTTTGAAATAATTTAGTAAAAAAGTTAGTAGAAAGTAGTAAAAAAAAAAAGGCACCAGACTTCTAAGGGTCAACACCCTTGTGGAACTGTGGTAATAACTGTGCTATTAGACCATAGACGGGAACGGACGTTTGCTAATACAGTTAGCAGCATATTTTAGTCTGGAGTTATGTGGAAAACTTTAAGCTGGCTATAAATTAATCTCTAATTTTCAAATCATATTTATTCAAAGTAAACCAAGATCGCTTTTAACTGTGGTCAATATCTCTTGTGTTAACACTTTATTTTGCACAAGTTAATCCTTAGTAGATCATATAAATGTGTCATTGTATTTTTGATGAAATGCCAATTGACAAAGTCACAGTGTCAAATAGAGTATTATTGATTAAATAAATTTAAATAAACAATTTTGTAAAATTTAAAGAGTTAAATTAACTTATAAAGACCATTTAAATCAACTAAATATGAATCTATGTTGACCTTTTAATTTTTGGTAACTAAAAGTATTTAGATTTTTGTCAACTAAAGCAGGACAAAAACTTTAACATTTTTAAATGACGTAAATGTGTCTAAAATAGTCAAAAAGACTATTGAATTACACAGAAATTCTGATATTGGCCACCAAACTCAACCGCTACGGCAAAAAGACAGATTTAGAAGCACTGGTTCAATACAGACTGTCAGCTAATCACAATAACGTAAGACCCAGAAGGAACAAACCCTCATTTCATTGGGAGACACTAGTGACCCAACCAATCAGAGGAGGGCGGGACTTTGGTGCTAATTAGCAAGAATGGAGAACATTTCAACTTGAGTTCCTTCTTTTGTTGGCTCGTTTTGCACAGAACATGGTTGAAATGTTGAAGTTGGACTTGTTTGATTTCAAGATTACAATGTGTTTGAATCAATAATACATATAAAGCAACACATTAGTTAACAGTTTAAATTTCTCTCCAGCGACCAATGCTATTGTTAGTTAAGCTTAATACTAGGGCTGGGTGAAAAATCAATAAACTGTGGCGTACATCGATGTGCTTGAACGAAAACTACTTTATCGATAACGTAATGCACGGAGCAGTTTTAACTGAGCGATCTCGATATCTTACAGATTGATGTCAGTCTGCGGTGACATCTGTGGCGCCGGTGTCACGCACATTGAACATAAGTTTACAACAAAATCACAAATAAAGCAATAATTTTAGGCCCTAAACTTAATAAGTTAATAAGGAAATTAATATGTTATATTATAATGAACTTATATAACCTGTGGGGTTTCCCTTTTCAGATGCGTTTTTCATGAGCTTCTGATTGACATGTACCTTTACAAGTCCCCCTTCGCTTCTCTGTGTGCGCAGAGAGAGGAGTGTCTGGGAAACTGGATTTCTTTAATGCTGTAGGTTTGAGAAGAAACGCAGATGAACAGCAGCTTGTGTATGTGACTGAGAGACTGTCCCTTTCTGCTTATTGAGGCCCTGTCCAGCCCTTATACGGTGCTGGTGTTGTTAACAGACACTACTCCACTCATAACAAAACTCCATCACTCTCAACTAGCAGACACCGATAAATCAGGAAAAAAAAGAAAAAGGAGAAAACCGTTGTGGCCTGGTGCACCGCTCCACAGATGCAGACTAATCTACAACAGAGCAGGTCCCTTGCGCAATGTGGAGTCGAAGAATGCAGTCATAAAAATGAATCGTATTATGCAACACATAAGGATCACAACTGGCTCCAATTCAATTCACAAATCAAAGGTAACAGAGCAGCCGTGATGAAATATCCATGTGGGGAGCAGCAACAACTGACTGGAATTTGCAGCTAAACTCTGAGCATTTTCAGGGAGAAATAATACTAATACTCAGGTAGCAAAAAAATAAAAATACAGTAGACACAGAGCAGCGGTGAAAGCCTATAGAAGCTATCTATAAAATGTTAATTATGGGCTTCAAAAACCCAGTAGTGAAGAAAGAATTATTTTTGTGTTACATTCCTCAATACTTGCAAACTTGCATCTACCGCAGCTTCCACACTCAGCTGAAAACATATAAATTCTTCCCAATTCAGCGCTTCACACCAATCTAATGGAATTTTTGTGTTTTGATTTAGTTTTAGTTAGATTTGTATTTTTGTTTTAAGGATGTGCCTAATAGTTTTAGCTTGGGTAATTTTTTTCTAGATGTTTAGTTTAAATTTCAGGTTTAGCTGTAACATTTTGGGTTATTAGTCAAGTGCAAAATAAAAAAAAAAAAAATATCAGAAAGAACTGTATTTAATTGTCCAAGCAGTTATTCAGATAATCCACATAACAGCCTTCAGCCTTAAACATTTACACAGAGGCGCAAATTCTTGTGACTAGTGAAGAAACATCTCAAACTCCACTAGCGTCATCTAGCGATTTTCAGCCGAAACATAAGAAAGCGCTGAAAATAAAAGCTGAAATTGTCACTATGCCTCTCCTGTCCTCCCGTCAGGTTCGCGCTGTCATTACACATCAAACACTAAGTCGGCGGTTTGGAAGCACTTAAAAGTTTCAGGTTTTGCAAAAAATTTTTCTTCTCTTTGTGCTCTATCGTTTGGAACAGTAATTTAAAATTGACGTAAAAAAGCAGCTTATTGTTAAACAGCCTTATTACTGTTATTTATTATCAATAAAAGTTTGATTGCTTAATTAATTTGAAGTTTTTTTTAATACAAACAAAAAGAAAATATTTTAAACATGTTTCTTAATGAAGCCATTTTTAGTTTTGGTATTGGTTTTCGGCTAAGTGCATTTAAAATTTTCGGTTCCGTTTTCGACCCAAAATTTTCATTTTGGTGCATCTCTAGATTCTAACATATGTATTAGAATGAAGTGGAATTAACTCTAATTTAGAGATATCTGTAGTACATTTTTGTCTCTAAAAATTGATTTCGTTTAAAAAGAAAAAAAAAATCCCATATAGGGCTCTGCCGCTTTCTTTCAACTTCAGCTCGATGGGTACAGTATGAGGAAGGGTACAGAAAATCTTTCGTTGCTTTGAAGATCTCAAGGATCACGATGGTCTCAATCATCTCAATTAAAAGGACCAAAGTTCAGGACCAAAGTCTGCAAACTAAAAACTAATTGTTACAGTCAGAGCTCCAGTGTTTCTCTGTGGAGAGAAAAGATTCTTCCAGCAGGACAACCATCTCTGCAGCACTACACCATTCCACTAGATTAATATATAAAGTTCACTGCATCAGATGATTTTTGTGTTGCAGTTGGTGACAGCTTGGATTCAGCTGCTTGGACATGTGAACACATCCATGTAACCTTCTATGCTCTGTTCTTGATCTGAAGACCACAGGAAGTTTGGAAGTCAGCAGAAAGTTGGCGACCTCTACACATTATGTTTCTTTGCATCCTCTCACAGCATTCGGGTGCTTGATATTAGAAGATAAACAAGAATAGCTATTGAATTCCTAAAAAGGAATGAAAGATATTGTAGACACACTGTTTAAAAGAATGTGCGCAAATCTGCCAGTTTACCTCAGAAACAGCTGTTCCGAGTCCCACAACTGAAGCAAAACCATAAAAGATGGGATCTGAGTATTGGAGGCAGATGTGGTTTGTCTAATACGTCAAAAGACTTCTAAGAGCTTCACCACTCTCATAAGGCAGGTGCTCATAAGGAATGTGTTTGTCGAAAACAAACAACGCTCTTTGTCACGTCTCATTAGACAATGACGAAGCATTCAAATGCTTGTTCTGGGTAAGGAAAAAGATACACAGTCATTTCTAGAAGGCAATGTTTCGAAAAGCAGTTCCACGTAGCTCTTCGTAAAACGCACATGGTAAGGGAGAGTCTGCAAGTCCTGACCATATTGACTGAAAAGGCCATGTCTTACAGTCAAAATGGAGTCATTTATTATGATTCAACTCAAATAATTGTATTTTTTAATAATAATCAATACTGTTGCACCAGAGGCCACCTTGTGGCTGGGGTTCATTTATTTTCTTGGCTTTTTCTGAAATACAGTGCTTGGGTCAGCGAATCAGGAGTAGAGTAAGGTTAGAAATAAACCAGTCAAATCTTTCAGAGATCAGAACCCCCCCCCCTAAAAGCTGATTTACTGATCACAAATAGCCAAAACTCCCTTTATAAAGCATGAAGCTGGAGATCTCTGTGAGGGACTCATGTGATTTATGTAGATTAAATGTGGTCTAGTGCAAAACCATCACAAAAGCAAGAGTGTGCTTCATTTAAGATAACCATAACTGAACTTTTGAAACCGATCCGGCCTCCTGAGGCGAGGCAAGGCAAGCAGCTAAAAAGCAGAACAGAAAAAAATAAATAAACCACAGCCTAATGAAAATTCAAGTCCCTTCTGGATCATGTTAAAGTTAATTAAAACTGACAAAACCCAAATGAAGAATCAGCAGAACAGGAAAACAAAGCCCTTAAGCATCAGCTGGCAGAGTAAAGCAGCACAGCACGGCTAGCAGTTTAGTTTCAGAGCATCAATCCACACAGAGGAGTAGAGGATGGACAGCAAGTACAACAGCCCAGGACACGACTAAAGGTGGCTTCGGAAAAGCTCTGATGCGTAGATAAAGCTGTTAGTCAGATGCTACTTACAAATGTGCAGTTTTAAAGTATTTTATAAGTGAATGGTTATATAATATAGAATTTTAGTTGCTATGGAGGAGTCCGTACAAAGTTCTGTGTGTCAATATTAAGTTATAAAAACCATCTTTAAGTCTCTACTAGAGATCGAACGATATATCGTTTTACCGATATTTTTCCCGATATTTAAGCATTTTACCATAATCGGTTATCGGTTTTGTAATATCGGGTTCACCGATAAACGGCGCCATCTTGTGGGCGTTTTGAGAATTACGCGCATGATCGCCATTGCAGCACGGCGTCTGAGGGGAACAACAACTGCGTGCACAGGTAAAGTATACTTACTTGCTTTGCTATATTTAGTAAACTTTATTTAACATAACAGCTATTAATGCACAAATTAGATGTGTTACATAAATGACGATATGTAATTTATGCAGCTTGGCTCTAAGAAATAAAGACAAACTCACAGAGTCACGCAAAATAATCCGTCAAATCCTGTCACAATAAAGACGTAACTTTGCCTGGATTAAATAATATACAGCCATGAATAAGCACATGTTGTAAATAAAAGCGCTGAATTTAATTCTCTCTCTGTTGTCTACATGCTCATTATTAGTCTCGTGAAGTCGGAGTCACGAATGCTAAAATAAACAGTCATGTCCTGTTCCAATAAAGACGTAACTTTGCTATATTTAGTAAACTTTATTTAACATAACAGCTATTAATGCACAAATTAGATGTGTTACATAAATGACTGATATGTAATTTATGCAGCTTGGTTCTAAGAAATAAAGACGAACTCACAGAGTCACAATAATCCATCAAATCCCGTCACAATAAAGACGTAACTTTGCCTGGATTAAATAATATACAGCCATGAATAAGCACATGTTGTAAATAAAAGCGCTGAATTTAATTCTCTCTCTATTGTCTACATGCTCCTCATTCGTCTCGTGAAGTCGGAGTCACGAATGCTAAAATAAACCGTCATGTCCTGTTCCAATAAAGACGTAACTTGCCTATTCTAAATAACTAAACATATTCTAAATAAATATAACTAAGAATTTGAATCCGCTTTGTCAGCACGCATTTCATAATCTAGAACGACAAAAATGTTTTTTTTTTCAAAAACGTAATTGTGAGATATCAGAAATGCAATAAAAACGATGTTTTGTTTGTTATATTTCAATATTTCAGAATATTACTCAGTAAATTAACCTTATCCAGCAAATTATTCTTCACTATTTAGCCTATAAACAGCTTTATAAACCTAATAAAACTGTAGTTTAAAATGAAGTTACATTTCTGCCAAGTTGATATGACTCCTGTGCTTGAAGACAGACATTCTATATTTATTTTGCTTATTGGAAATGTTAGTGTTGCTGCTCATGCTTTTCATAAAATATTTTTATTGTTGTAATATGAATATTAAATTTAACATGAAAGACTGCTTTTTACCTCATTGAAGGTTTTATTTAAAAAAAAAAACAAAAAAAAAAACTTTAGTAACAGTGGACTTTTAGACCCCTCTATTTATTGTTATAAGAGTTTTGATTTGTATGCAAGGAGGGAGTGATTGTAATAAATAAAACGGTTTGTTCAGTTCAGTGGTGTTGTAATCATTGTGTCAAAAACAGAAGTATAATAGTAAATAAATATCGGTTATGAATATCGGTTATCGGGCACTTAAACATGCAAATAATTGGTATCGGTATCGGTAATAAAAAATCAATATCGGTCGATCACTAGTCTCTACCATTTTCCAAAGCCGAGAGAGAGTTCAGAAAATCTGGTTGCTAGGGTACACCGATTGGTTGCTAGGGTGCTGTCTGAGCATTGTTTTTAATCCATCATTATGATTACAATGAACAAACCCCCATTTCCCTACGATATTTCATCTTGAAGACATTTAATTGGAATTTCCAAGGATATATATTTAGCCTCCCTTTAGAGACTGGAAATCAAATATTTTTACACAGTGGTTGCTATGTTCTTGCACAGACTGATAACCTCCACAAATCTGGTCTGTTTGTTTGTTTCTTTTGTACAAAAAAAAC
>SRMA01026790.1:390767-455388 GCA_007224835.1 Danionella cerebrum | reverse complement strand
GCGGTGACATCTGTGGCGCCGGTGTCACGCACATTGAACATAAGTTTACAACAAAATCACAAATAAAGCAATGTGATAATATTAGGCCCTAAACTTAATAAGTTAATAAGGAAATTAATATGTTATATTATAATGAACTTATATAACCTGTGGGATTTCCCTTTTCAGATGCGTTTTTCATGAGCTTCTGATTGACATGTACCTTTACAAGTCCCCCTTCGCTTCTCTGTGTGCGCAGAGAGAGGAGTGTCTGGGAAACTGGATTTCTTTAATGCTGTAGGTTTGAGAAGAAACGCAGATGAACAGCAGCTTGTGTATGTGACTGCGAGACTGTCCCTTTCTGCTTATTGAGGCCCTGTCCAGCCCTTATACGGTGCTGGTGTTGTTAACAGACACTACTCCACTCATAACAAAACTCCATCACTCTCAACTAGCAGACACCGATAAATCAGGAAAAAAAAGAAAAAGGAGAAAACCGTTGTGGCCTGGTGCACCGCTCCACAGATGCAGACTAATCTACAACAGAGCAGGTCCCTTGCGCAATGTGGAGTCGAAGAATGCAGTCATAAAAATGAACCGTATTATGCAACACATAAGGATCACAACTGGCTCCAATTCAATTCACAAATCAAAGGTAACAGAGCAGCCGTGATGAAATATCCATGTGGGGAGCAGCAACAACTGACTGGAATTTGCAGCTAAACTCTGAGCATTTTCAGGGAGAAATAATACTAATACTCAGGTAGCAAAAAAATAAAAATACAGTAGACACAGAGCAGCGGTGAAAGCCTATAGAAGCTATCTATAAAATGTTAATTATGGGCTTCAAAAACCCAGTAGTGAAGAAAGAATTATTTTTGTGTTACATTCCTCAATACTTGCAAACTTGCATCTACCGCAGCTTCCACACTCAGCTGAAAACATATAAATTCTTCCCAATTCAGCGCTTCACACCAATCTAATGGAATTTTTGTGTTTTGATTTAGTTTTAGTTAGATTTGTATTTTTGTTTTAAGGATGTGCCTAATAGTTTTAGCTTGGGTAATTTTTTTCTAGATGTTTAGTTTAAATTTCAGGTTTAGCTGTAACATTTTGGGTTATTAGTCAAGTGCAAAATAAAAAAAAAAAAATATCAGAAAGAACTGTATTTAATTGTCCAAGCAGTTATTCAGATAATCCACATAACAGCCTTCAGCCTTAAACATTTACACAGAGGCGCAGATTCTTGTGACTAGTGAAGAAACATCTCAAACTCCACTAGCGTCATCTAGCGATTTTCAGCCGAAACATAAGAAAGCGCTGAAAATAAAAGCTGAAATTGTCACTATGCCTCTCCTGTCCTCCCGTTAGGTTCGCGCTGTCATTACACATCAAACACTAAGTCGGCGGTTTGGAAGCACTTAAAAGTTTCAGGTTTCGCAATATTTTTTTCTTCTCTTTGTGCTCTGTCGTTTGGAACAGTAATTTAAAATTGACGTAAAAAAGCAGCTTATTGTTAAACAGCCTTATTACTGTTATTTATTATCAATAAGTTTGATTGCTTAATTAATTAGTATTTTTTTTAATACAAACAAAAAGAAAATATTTTAAACATGTTTCTTAATGAAGCCATTTTTAGTTTTGGTATTGGTTTTCGGCTAAGTGCATTTAAAATTTTCGGTTCCGTTTTCGGCCCAAAATTTTCATTTTGGTGCATCTCTAGATTCTAACATATGTATTAGAATGAAGTGGAATTTACTCTAATTTAGAGATATCTGTAGTACATTTTTGTCTCTAAAAATTGATTTCGTTTAAAAAGAAAAAAAATCATATATAGGGCTCTGCCGCTTCCTTTCAACTTTAGCTCGATGGGTACAGTATGAGGAAGGGTACAGAAAATCTTTCGTTGCTTTGAAGATCTCAAGGATCACGATGGTCTCAATCATCTCAATCAAAAGGACCAAAGTTCAGGACCAAAGACTGCAAACTAAAAACTAATTGTTACAGTCAGAGCTCCAGTGTTTCTCTGTGGAGAGAAAAGATTCTTCCAGCAGGAAAACCATCTCTGCAGCACTACACCATTCCACTAGATTAATATATAAAGTTCACTGCATCAGATGATTTTTGTGTTGCAGTTGGTGACAGCTTGGATTCAGCTGCTTGGACATGTGAACACATCCATGTAACCTTCTATGCTCTGTTCTTGATCTGAAGACCACAGAAAGTTTGGAAGTCAGCAGAAAGTTGGCGACCTCTACACATTATGTTTCTTTGCATCCTCTCACAGCATTCGGGTGCTTGATATTAGAAGATAAACAAGAATAGCTATTGAATTCCTAAAAAGGAATGAAAGATATTGTAGACACACTGTTTAAAAGAATGTGCACAAATCTGCCAGTTTACCTCAGAAACAGCTGTTCCGAGTCCCACAACTGAAGCAAAACCATAAAAGATGGGATCTGAGTATTGGAGGCAGATGTGGTTTGTCTAATACGTCAAAAGACTTCTGAGAGCTTCACCACTCTCATAAGGCAGGTGCTCATAAGGAATGTGTTTGTCGAAAACAAACAACGCTCTTTGTCACGTCTCATTAGACAATGACGAAGCATTCAAATGCTTGTTCTGGGTAAGGAAAAAGATACACAGTCATTTCTAGAGAGCAATGTTTCGAAAAGCAGTTCCACGTAGCTCTTCGTAAAACTCACATGGTAAGGGAGAGTCTGCAAGTCCTGACCATATTGACTGAAAAGGCCATGTCTTACCGTCAAAATGGAGTCATTTATTATGATTCAACTCAAATAATTGTATTTTTTAATAATAATCAATACTGTTGCACCAGAGTCCAGTTTTTAAGTTAATTAAAACTGACAAAACCCAAATGAAGAATCAGCAGAACAGGAAAACAGAGCCCTTAAGCATCAGCTGGCAGAGTAAAGCAGCACAGCACGGCTAGCAGTTTAGTTTCAGAGCATCAATCCACACAGAGGAGTAGAGGATGGACAGCAAGTACAACAGCCCAGGACACGACTAAAGGTGGCTTCGGAAAAGCTCTGATGCGTAGATAAAGCTGTTAGTCAGATGCTACTTACAAATGTGCAGTTTTAAAGTATTTTATAAGTGAATGGTTATATAATATAGAATTTTAGTTGCTATGGAGGAGTCCGTACAAAGTTCTGTGTGTCAATATTAAGTTATAAAAACCATCTTTAAGTCTCTACCATTTTCCAAAGCCGAGAGAGAGTTCAGAAAATCTGGTTGCTAGGGTACACCGATTGGTTGCTAGGGTGCTGTCTGAGCATTGTTTTTAATCCATCATTATGATTACAATGAACAAACCCCCATTTCCCTACGATATTTCATCTTGAAGACATTTAATTGGAATTTCCAAGGATATATATTTAGCCTCCCTTTAGAGACTGGAAATCAAATATTTTTACACAGTGGTTGCTATGTTCTTGCACAGACTGATAACCTCCACAAATCTGGTCTGTTTGTTTGTTTCTTTTGTACAAAAAAAACCAGCGTCCACAGGTGACATATTAACCTCTTAAGCCCGAGAGTCCCCGGTACCGGGGACTTGCCCCCTTGTGCGTTACATTTTCACTCATAGCTCACGAACCCTGAGAATAACCCACACATATTAAATACTGTTGTGTTCAGTGGAAACTCCTCTAAAAAAGTATCTAATTCAATTTCATATCCGTTAACCACAGCTCGAACGCCATGCAAATAAACAACAACATGTCCGGAGTATAATTCATGACCACGTTTTTGTTTATGTGCGATATGTATCCACAATATAAACGGAAACACCAAAACCATGGCATCAAATGAAAGCTAACAACCAGCTGAATCCAGCGATATGCAACTCATTTACATTGCATGAAGTATTTCAGAGCAGGGAGCGAAAGTTCCCCGCAAAAACGCCAACGAAAACCAAGCAAGCATGTAAATCTTGTCTTACCTTTGCCGTTTTTTCAACAAAAAGTTATTTCCATAGTGATAAAAGTCCGTTTGTTGTTATGTCCGGTCGATAGCTTCGCGGAAACTCCATTTTGGATTTTTTCTGTTGCTCCCGTGCTCTCATAACGTCACCAAATATGGAATGATTCCCCGTGCGTAAGAGGTGGTCTCTCCACGCTGCGCGTCGTGTGATTCGTCGCAATCCCGTCAGTCTCAAAATGGTTGAGCTCATTGGCTTCCTCAGAATCAGAGCTTTCCAGCGATATATAGAGCTCCCGAATTGGAGAGATGGTCGGGGGGGTAGGGACACGCAGAAGCTCGAACGTCGAAAGCGTTTGTGAATGAAAGGTTCCTAAAAGCGCAGCAAGATGGGGTAAATGAGCTTCCACCCCCCTTTTACAGCGTTTCTTTAGGAGTTTTTTTGCTGAAATCATGTCCCATAAGCAAGAAAAGAAGACTATGAACGTAGCTGAAGCTTTGGACAAGATTTTTTCCATATTTCAATTATTGTGCCAAATTGTGCCAAACTGTGCCAACATGGATTACGCCTGAACTTTGTTCAATCAAAACCTGTACAGAATATTAGTTTCTTTGTAGTATGGACACAAACTTGCTACAGATGTTCTTGACATGTAGTGGTTACAATTGATTGTGTTTATTTGCTTCGTTATAAGTAAAATAAGGAGATATTGGAGGAAACATGTGTTTTTTTTAGGCGGAGTTCATTTTTTGGCCATTCCAACATCAATTACTCTTACCCAGTGTTCTTGACTGTCAAATTAACTCATCCACACCACTCCCCAAGAACCTATCTTCATTTTGATACCAAGATTTGCAGTTTAGGCCTTGTAAAAGCTGAGAAATGCCTTAAAAAGTAAAAGTATAGGATTTTCGGAAAATAGGCCTCAGGGCTTAAGAGGTTAAATAAAACATCCACACGGACACTCTGTAACCCCTGAAACCACCAGGTGGCAGTCGATTCATGGCGTTTATAAAACTATTATTGAGCAGTATGTATCCAAAAACACTGGCACCTCTGTTCAGTGATTAAATAGTAACAATGTGCATGTAATCAGGTTTCTAAACAAATGAGTGACAAGCTTGAGACTACTACAAACTCCACCCTCCTGGCAATCTCTAATAAAAAAAAAATCTCTGATTAAAAACCAAAGCATGGTGAGTGCAATCGAGCTTATTAAATACATTGCATCCAGAAAGAATTCATAGCGCTTCACTTTTTCCACATTTTTATGTTACAACCTTAATCACATGTACATAAGTATTCACAGCCTTTAACACAGAAACCATAAAGGATTACAAACTAACCCAAGTTTATTCACAAGCTAATCTGCCGTGATCAGCGCTGCTCGGTAAACAGACACACACCAAAACCCATTAAGCCACATGCAAGCAAGTACAGTGGCCGTGTTCTTTCAAAAGCAGGTTTTCATTTCTCACTACAATCGAATAGCTATAGAACTCGTTTACAAAAAGCTGTCCGAGAAAGTGACCTAGGACTGCTTTTTAGTTCGGATGTTGCCCAAACAAACTCTAGTTCAAATGAATAGAGTTTAAAGTACATCCCTGTGTTAGTTTGACAAGTATCTGAATAATTGAGAGGAGAACTGGGTGAAAATGTTGTGGTCACATGAGACCTCAACTCAAGTAATTGGGGATTATAAAGAACTGATATGTGCAGGGGTCCGGGGGGACACCAACATGTTAGTTTAAGAGTTAAGAAGGCTGAGATTAGACTCGTTACTGAGCAACACTCAAACCGAAAAGATAATCAAATCCAGATTAGCCGCGATTACAGGAGGGAAGTGTTGGTTACAGTGGTGAAGAGCCAAACACATAAGATAAAGAGGATTTACCTCACAAGCCTAATGAGGATCCACAAGAAGCTGGTTTACAGAGAAACCACCAAAGAAGAACAACTTGAAACCAGTGGTAGAAAAAGTGTTTGGAATGTTGTCTACAAAGAAATGATCAATAATATTAATGGCAACATTTTTTATAAACAATGATAGATAGCAATTATAGGCTGTGTGAACCATTTATTTAATTTTCAATAACTAAAGCTTTTAGCTCCTTGCTCATGTCACGTGTGATGCTCCCAGTTAGGGGTCGACCGATGTGTTTTTCAGGGCCGATGTCGATTATTACAGATCAAATGCACCGATAACCGATATTTTGAACCGATATGTGTCTAGTGTAAAAATTAATACAATAATAACAATATTAAATAAACATCAATATTAATAATAACAATAATGACATAAAAAGTTCAGGGAGCCCCCAGCAGCATTCTGTAAACAATTGTAAAACTTAAAAAAGTTAACAGCAAGAAGCAATAAATAACAAAAAATAAATGTAACAGCAACCTGAAGTTTAATAAGCTAATAAAGAATTAGTAGTCCCAATCAAGCAGCACCAATAAATTGTTTAATAACTTTAGTAGTAGTAGTAGTATTATGCTACATATATTATACTGCACCTCAGTAATATTTAGGTGCAGGTTGCTGAGGAACTTTTACATTTCTGTAGCCTATGTAGTGCTGGGCGATATGGAAAAATTATATATCACGATATGGATTATTTTATATCACGATACCGATATATATATCACGATATACCACAATAAAGTACGTTTTCAGTTATTCTCTGAAAAGTTTGACAAAAAATATCATTGCACTTTTTTTTGCAACTTTATTTTGAAGTGACATTTAACTGAACTGTCACAAATGAGAAAAACTACATTTTAGTGCAGCAATGTAAACGTATCAAATGACAACAGATGTGGTGGAGGTAGAGCTACAGTAGCCTTCACATTTTTTTAACCACATCATAGTTATTTAAATAGTATTATCAAAATAAACTAGTTAAAAAAATAAAATAATGGACCACACTGCAAGCATCCTTCTCTACTTGGGCCCGGCATGCGTTATATAAGCGAGGGCAACTTGACATTACTGAAGTGCTTACGACTGGGCATAACGTACCTCGGGTCAAGCACTTTGACGAGGTCTCGGAAGCTACCCTTCTCAACTGCATACACGGGGATCATGTCTTTACAACAGTAATGCAAGATGGCACATGTGATTTCTTTATGGCTCTGGGACGTTTTTTCATACGGTGTGCATTTTATGAAAGACTCTTTAATTTTAGGCTGGCTATATTTTTTCTCACCACTTGCCCTGGCTGTTTCACAACTTTCTTTACGTCGAATTTCTTCATTCTCCAGTATTCTTTTTCGTGAACCTTCTTCAAGTGGTAAAAGAGGTTTGTTGTGTTGGCGTCGGGCGCGGAAACAGTTTTTTGGCAGAGTTTGCAGATGACTGTCGTCTGCTCTGTGTCGGAGCTCTTGAAGCCAAAATGCAACCAAATCACTGACGTACCCCACGTTTCGGTATAAGAACTTCTTGGGCTGCTGCCTGCGTAGCAGTTTCAATTTTGTTGCGACTCCGGGCATTCATCTCTTGCTTCTCCATCTTTAAGCACTCACGAGTTAACTAGCGTAAAGCATGTCGCAACAACGTAAAGTGTCACGTCGCAAAATCACAATACGGAGTTTCTTTGCGAAAAAGTTCATTTTTATTCTTGATTATCACTTATATAAAGGGTAGAGTATGCATTGCATAGCCACAAGACATTATCATCCATTTGTCATAGCCTATTTAATGCAATATTTTCTTTAGTAATTGATAAAATTAGGTTATAAACGATAGAAACGATAGACGAGAAATAGGACGATAGACACTTTTCAATCGTCCCCACGATATATATCGTCATATCGCCCAGCACTAAGCCTATGTATATGATATAACGATAGTTTTAGTCAAATGAAACGGTGAAATGCTCATGAAGTGATTCTGAGAGCAGTTCTGGAGATGTTGTTAATGTATACGTCCTCATTTAGTGAGACAGTAACGTTACATGCTGAAACACAGCGAGACTGTCACTGTATACAGACAGAGACAAGCACAGCGAGCTGGATTCATGATTAAATATTCTGTTTGCGACTTAATGTTTATAGTCACTAGTCCATAGCCTAAATCAATTACGATAGAGGTCTGCGTGGGAATGTTTTTTTTTCAGTCCCGTTGCCGCAAGGTTTTATTCCGCACCCACGCGCTCCCAATATACTTTAATCTTTGGTCGGACTGAGGTGTTTTTGTAACTTCACCGTAAAGGATTGTGAATAACTAAAACACAATCAATTTCTGCTGCAGAATTACCTTTAAGAGACAAGTGATTACTGCTGGAGTCTGCCGCACACGGCACACAGCTCCACCAAGCGCATTCTGTCTGTGTCTACATTTCCTACAGCCATGGAGTTGATTGGTCGCGACTTCCAGAGTGGGCGGAGACTGCTCTAGGGCACAGAGTGGTGAGCTCTGACATGCTGCGTCAGAGTCAAAGAGCGCTTCAAAATTAAATTCTTTTTATCTGCAAATCGGTTTTGAAAGTAACCGATACCGATAATCGTGACAATGCTTAATATCGCCGCCAATAATCGGTAGGGCCGATAATCAGTCGACCCCTACTCCCAGTCATTCATTTTCAAACCAAAGTAGTATACACGGGAGCAGAATTCCCTTCTACACTGATAAGCAGGGCTTTCAAACATTAACAATTTCATTCAGAGCATTGGAACCTAACTAAAAGGATGTTTGCTTATGGCTTCAGAACAACATATATAGTTTTAGTTTCTACTCGTCAATACTGAGGTTGCACTGGACAGTCAGACAAGGAGAGGATCTGGCAACATGGCAGCTAAACTCGCTGATCTGAAAAAACAGCTTAGCCCTCCGTTTACATGCACTAATTTGCTAAAGCATTGTGTAGCATAGCACAGTGCACAGAAAAGTGAGTTCCTGCCCCACTTTGCCTCGACTCAATCACAATAGAACATCCTGCAGCTGCCACAGCTTCATGAGAAATAAAGATAAATAAACAAAAAGAAACAAGCGTTTCCCCTACCATTATCTTAATGGAGCCCCCCAAATGAAACTTCCCGCCGCTTAGTAGACCCATTAGCAGAACCTGCTACACATGCTGGACATATAATCTGAAATTTGGTTGCCATCTGGTTTAGAGAACAGATATACAAATCCTCTGTTCTGATTGGCTGCCAATCTCCCGGGCACTGTGAATAGTTGTGAAAAATTATTTCAACCCTACGTCATCACAACCTTCATCATAATTTGTAAGTTTTTATTGCCTCTCTATATATTTGTATTTTTACTATTGTTTATTCAGGTTTTTATATGTATCTTTAGGCTTGATGATGTACAGAACCGCCAAGACAACCACCCGCCTGGGGTTTGCCAAAAGGCATCTGAACGAATTTCGATTGAACCATTTCAATGTGTGAATCCATAGAGCATGCTAATTTTTCAGCAAGAAAATGACCCAAAGCAGAGAACCAGTATGTACAAATTTAGCATCAGGGAACTCTGTGAATGTCCTTACATTGGCTGATTCAGAGCCCAAACACGAATCTCATTAAACATCACCCCACAATCTGATGGGGCTTAAAACAGACTGCAAAGAGGAAGGGGTGAAAATCCCCCAAAAACAGGCTTGTAAAGCTTGTGCTGAACTTTGGTATTTTTTTATTGAACTTGGCAAAAAAAAGTATTGCAGACATGTTTTACTGTTTTAAAATGCAATGTATAAAAATGTGTTCCTCACAACAGGTCATAGACTCTGTATGAAGTTTAATAATTTAGAGGGAATTCTCCCAGATTAAAGAACATTCTTCTAGTGAAAGAACAACAATCCCCTGGTCTGTAGTGTTCGCTTCAGCACAACGGAGCCACTGTGTGTAACAGAGCACCACACAGGCACTTCTTCTGGCCTGGACCCAAGAAGACGAAACCAGATAAGGGATTGGTTGAGTCAGTAAAGAAACCCCGGAACACACACAGCACCAAACCAGCCTCAGAAAACAGATGACAATAAGAGGCTACCGTATTAAATACAGGGATTGTTTACATCTAATAAAAATTATAATTTTATACACAGCAGACTTTTTCAAAGTCCAAGCAGCCGTCGGGAAAGCTATAACACGGTTCCATATGTACCTCTGTTTTTAACCATGGTTTTCGGTTCTGATGGCTTAATAAATTAGTAATGTTCAATCATCTTTGTATACATCACACAAAGAGAGAGTTAATACACGTTCAATATCAGTCAATACAAAGAATGCCATCAATAAAACAATAACAAAAAACAATATAAAAAATATTACACGTCAGTGTTTCCCTTACCATTATATTAGGGGGGCGCCCCACCCCCCCAACGGCACCCCCCGCCCCCCTTGAAGGTCAAGTTAATTTTATTTTATTTTCATCGAAAAACGACAGATGTAATTTATATATAACAGGTCTTTGCTTTTTTCTTTTATTAAACTAAATAGCATTGTTATTTATATGATGGCATGTAATTTCTGTCTCAACGTTTGCGCGTTTACAATTGTCCTCCGTATCGCGCACGGCGGAGTTCCGCTTCGATGCGCGCGCACACACATACCCATCAGCGGACATAGACCGCGCGTCGGAGAGTATGTCGCAGCAGGCAAAAATATCCGCGTTTTTTAAACGCTCCCAAGGTGGTGACGATGACAGCACGTGTTCTGCTGCGGGCAGCAGCCAGTGTAGCTTTCCTACTCCGAAACAAAGTACAGAAAAGAGCCCAAGTGCTGCATGTCTTGCCCCTGGACAAGCAGCAAAAGTCTAGCCACCACAGAACGACAAGTTTTGACCCAGCTTGGCTGTCAGAGGCGAAATACTCCCCCTGGCTGTACAAGACTGATCTTGGTAAGTAAGTAAATACACACAAGCATGAATGAACGAATTGATAAATAAACTGCTTAATTAATAGCTAGCTAGTTAGTTATACAATGGCATTTCCTGCTTTAAACTATCACTATGTTAAGTTGATTTTTACTGTTGTTACTATCAGTTATCACTTTTAAAGCCTAACAGTTAATGTATTTACAGGTCAAAACAGACATTCGCAATAGGCTGCAAGGGGACCATCTTGCAGCCTGCATGCGGATCTCAATAAATGGGCCAGAAGTTTCAGACTATCCATACCAAGATGCTCTGGAAATGTTCTTTCAGAAGCCCAGAAAGATACACTGCAGTGACAAAAGCTGCACACTTTGTGAATAATTAACATATTAAAATAAATCTGATGTTTAGTGTTTAGTTCAGTGTACAGTTGTTTAGTTATTGTACAGTAATTGTTCAGACATTATAATATATTGGTATACTGCAATTAAAATAAACATATAAACACTATTAACGGTTTGTGTGAGTGTTTTGCCGCACCACCCATACCACCACAACCCCCCCCACCCCCAGGCCATGATCCTAGGGGAAACACTGCACGTAATACAGCACAGTATTCCGTATGTACTAGTTCAACTAGTTTTGTGTCTCTAAATATTTAAAAAATAATATATTTGTGTCTCAAATATTACATTAAGCGCTGGTGTTACATGTGTTGCCTTTTGCGTAATTACATCGCTGGCACACAGTGACTTTTGTTTATGGTTCTCTCATGTTTGTCGTATACGACAGCAAAGCCAAAATGTCTCCAAAGCACAGATATAAAAGACTCCTCATATTGTTTGACCGAGATGCTTCTTTTGTTCAGCCAGAGGGGGTGGAGAGGTGGAACTGGGCTATATTTATGTGCCCAGAGACCTAATGCTGTAAGCCACTTGAGAAAGATTGAAGAGGGGCCTGGAACAGATCTCACTTGAAGACTCCCCTCCTAAATTTGGCACTCTATCATTAACCAATGACACAGACGACACCAGCATATGTGTAAAGCAGGGGTGCTCATTACGTCGATCGCGATCGACCGGTCGATCACGGAGGTGCTGCTGGTCGATCGGGGTGTGATATTGAAACAATATCAGCCAATCATTCATCCCGTCACAGTTCAGTAAAGTTAGCTGCAGATTCACGGATTCGGTTTTCTCTGCTCAATAGCTCGAGACCAGAATGTTCTTAGTAAACAAATAATACCTATTTTTAATCTGTGTTATGTAGCGGACAAACTACAAAACATTTTTTTATCAAAACAAGTTTCCCTCGGCATTCGCAGAAACACATTACCGTCTATGAGCAACCGGCTGACATGGAATCACTTAGGGACCGTCTGCAAATTACCAGATCCAAAATATGTTTTACCCAGAAAATGCTTCATAACTTCATTCTAAATTACTCTATTACAACCAAAATCAAGCAACACGCCACTCCTCACCTGCATACTGTACTGCACGACTCAGTTTCAATAAATATTGAAATATTTTTTAGAGCATTTTTATTCTTGATTATTAGGATCAAAGCTCAAATGCTCCCATAAAATCACTCTATTACCACCCAATTCAGGTCACACACAACTGTTCTAATGATTCAATTCAGTGCAAGTCATCAAATTAAACTCAGGTTATTACAAAAAATGTAAATAATTGTTTGTTGATTGATGTTTTACATTTTTGTTGAGGGTAGATCACTTTAACTTGGTCATTTTAAAAGTAACTCACAAGCTGAACAAGTGTGAGCACCCCTGGTGTAAAGTAATGGGATGGGCCACAATCACATCGAGTATATTTACGGTCGATAACGTCAACTTTTCCTTTGGGTACAGCTCTTATGCTCCCAGCTATTACTAAAACAACTCTTACGTAGTTATAAAAGTTATTAAACTCTTGCCTGTGTAGGTAATTTTTTTGTGTGAAAGAATCTAGCAAATAAAGTTACATAAATTACATTAGTTGAATGAAAATTATCTTTAGAATAATCAAACAAATAAGTAAGTAAAGTTCATAGATGAAAAAAACTACTTTAAAAGTAAATATTGATTGGGTTTTTATCTGATTACATGCCCTAAAACAAGCACATGGCAGTTAACACTCTGTTTTAAGGTACAAAATGGGTCCCTTTTCTGAGGCATTTTGCAGATGTGTTTGTCCAAAGCAACTTACAGATCAGAAGAAAACCACAGCAAGCAGTCTGTAAAGAAGGGTCAGTTAATAATAAGACGCGCTCATAGAAGTTCAAGATCCCAGAAAAGAGGAGTTTTACTACAAGAGAATTCCATCAGCGGATCATATGACTGCTCTGTATGTGAGCATCAGGGTTTTATACTCGACACAGGCTGCAGTGAAGAGCCAGTGAAGAGGGGAGTAATATGGACTCTTCTAGGTTTCATGAAGATCAACTGAGTTCTGTATGACTAAAATTGGTCTGACATCCTGTGAGAAGAGCATTGCAGACTGTTAGGACATCAGCTCAACAAGTCAAAGACTCACTTTCAGCCAAATATACGGTTTCAATCTTGATCAGTGTCGTATCGGATGTATACGATTTGTCTTCAATGTTAAAGCTAAACGAAAACATTTCATGGCCAAGAACCTTCTTCAGGAAAATCTATTTATCGTGGCAGGATTAAGCCTAACTACACAAAATATGAAACACCTTTAAATTTCAAATAACCTTTAAAGTGGTTTTAAGCAGGAACCCATGTCCCCACGCTAGTGGTCAAATCAATGATACTCATCTGACCTTTCTACCCCTCCACAACTCTCTGGTAAACAGCAAGAAAGAATTAAAGTACCGGTAAATAAAAACCCAAATGTATTATTCATTTAGCCTCATGAGTGAAACACGGAGAGAACACTGGAGTCGTACAAGGCTTTCATAAACCCACGAAAAAGCTCACAATAGCTTTGTCTCAAAAAAAAAAGCCATAGAGACTTTTTAGAAACATTTTGAAATGAAGCAGAAAAAGATGGAAGGAGGTTTAATACTGGGTGAAAAACAGCCAAACTCTGCTCCCAAGGTGAGAGCAACAAGACAAGGTCTCTCCAAGGCTGGTATAATATTCTGACGGTATGATAACCTTGGATAAAAATATCCAATATACCCCCCCCCCCCAACTGAACTCAGTATACATACTTTATTTTATAAAACATATAGAACATTTTGTAACATTGAACATTTGGCAAATGAAATCATTATAATAATAAGCATATGGACCCAAGATCTTTCAAATGCTCTCGCTGTACTTTTAAATTTAATTTTCGAGCAGTACTTTGATGTCATGAAATGATCGCTTGTTGTTTTTTAATGGCGTCATTCGGAAAAGATGTTAATGTGGTAGAATTATTATTATTATTATTATTATAGCACTACCTGTAAAATACAGATATTTTAACGCAAAAGAAATATAAAATAAATATAAAAAAATATTTTAATTTTTTTTTTGCATTTACTGAATAAATCCTAATACAATGCAATTAGCAAAAGCAGTCTTCCGCATTCGACAGCAGGATGACATGACTGCACATAATGCGCTTTATCTACCCGCAAGTAACTTATTATATATATGATAACTTCCATTTTTCTTTTGATATTTGATGCCAGTTTAACAGGAATAGACGATTTTGTTCTCTTGGACTCGTTGGATGGAAACAGTGCTTTATTTGCAAATTATTTATGCAATATTCCAGCTTTGCACATAAATTTAATTAACATCTTCGGATGGAAACGTGACTTATTGATATAAGCTACACATGTTTTAGATTAACTGCAAGAATAGAATCAAACAGATTGCTTGCTCATAGAATCAGGCGAACCCGGTTCTTTTAAGATGCTTTAAGTACATTGTGACATCCAAACAGATAATTGCCCACGAGTCTTTAAAAGCATTTACAAAATGGATTTCCAATTGGTCAGTAAATCTAACTTTGTGGAAAATCCAATGGAACTGCTGGAATAAACAACAGAAGCATAAAGGGCAGACAACTCATCCTCTGTCTGGATGCATCCTTTATCGATCATTATATTGTTTTAGGGAATCACTGAAGACAAACAATAGATCAGCTGGCAATGGCAAGCGTAGCTGGCTATGGAGGACGTTTCAGATTAAACAGCATTTTTAATGCATCCAAGTTTGATTCTCCTGTTACCACAAATGAACCACTCGAGTTCCCTCGAAAATAACCTCGGAATTATTCCTTAATTGTAGCATCAGAAAAGATTTTTTCATTTATTTTGTGGTTGTTGCTCTTATAGATTTGCCTAAATTGCTTCATAAAATGACATTTGTTTGTCTTGAGACATTAACCATGATCCGTGAGATCACAGGGGTCGTGTCCACACATGTGCAGTCTGTATCCCACACAGTGAAGCAAATCTTAGTCAACAACAAACAGAGCTCCAGACTATCCCCACAGTGTGTCGATGTGTTATTTTTTTAAATACAAACTAGACAGAAAGATTGGTTTTGAGGTAAGCTGCTGTTTTGTTTTTCTTAAAGCATGTGCACATCATCGTACGCGTTTCCTCCCCGGTTTTTCAATTGGTTAAGACCGTTTGAGTTGCAGACAATCACATGAGAGGGGCCAGAAGCGCAGGCAGAACTGTAGCTCATGCACGCGTGTGAGTCAAACAATGTGAAGTTCAGTGTCCAGTGTAATATTAATCATTTCGGCTTTGCTCTCAAGGCATCTCTGAATCTAGCCAACAAGAGCTTCAGATCAGCCAATAAAAAAATGACTGCTCCATGCATGCCTTTGCTCTGATTGGTCCTCGTCTAATGTCATTTCTTTAGAGGCTCATCAATCTGTAGTTCTAGTGCATTTCTTCTGAAGTTGAAATATTCTGCAGCTACTGAAAAAAAAGTAGCCTAAAAAAAAGTGGGCAGAGTCTAGTACTGGACTTTGCTGAATGAGGTATTTTTGTCAAAAGACAACTATGCGACAACAAAATTAATATTACATGGCACATCAACAAACGTGTAACATGCTCAGTTTGAGATCTTGTGGATCTTTAACAAGTTAAAAATATTTCCATAATTTTATATGTAAAGCTATAATCTGGCCGTCACTGAGCTGGTAAACAGACACATTTTTGACAGGATGGTTTCTTCCCTCTAGAGCTGAAATATTGAATTAAACTCTTGTATATAGGACACCACCCCCCACCCCGGCCTCTCTCTCTCTCTCGCACGCACACACACCCCTTCCATCTCTATGTTGTCTCAACACCGAAACCAAATTACTTTTTATTTAAACACCATTTTGCTCAAATACCCACACCTCGCTTGTCATAGAATAAAGCAAACATAAAAAAAATATCCATCTACTACAACTAGGGGTGTAACGGTACGCTAAAATCGTATTCGGTTCGGTACAAAACAATAAGAACTAACATAATCTTCATTTTGAAAAGCTGCCAATACACAGTAGAATTCTTGCATAAAATAAATAAAAGTGACACATTTGGGTGATATTTTAAATAAATTGGGCTCTTTATAAAGAAAAACACATTTTTTTAAATAAAAAATGAAATACTGCAACTAGTTAGGATAGATAGGATAGATTACCTATCCACATTTTCTGAAGAGAGCATAGATCTGGTTATAATATCTCCAGCAGTAGAAAATGTTAGATGTGTTGCCTGCCCGATCTCCGTGGAACAATGTCGCCATACAACTTTAAATTTATCCACTCGTCTATCCCCGTTATGTATTTTAACAGAGAAGCCAAAGTGTTCCCAAACAGGAGACGGTAGTGAGGTGGGAGGGTCTTCAAGCTCTGGCTTCTCTTTCGCTTTTGATATGATTCCATTTTACTACTCGTGTCCGTGCTCGTCACTCAATAGTGTCCGTGTGGAAACTCACCTTGGAACAATTATAAAAAATAATAATAAATTTCAATTATTATAAAAATACAGAATACCGAAACGGTACGCAAGTGTACCGAACCAAACAGGCCGTACCGAAACGGTTCAATACATACCGTGAACCGTTACACCCCTAACTACAACTCTTCTATATTTGCTAAATTTGTATCTGAATGTATTCATTCAGCTATACTGGATTATAATTCATTAGTATCTACAGTGAGGAAAATATCAAGGTTCTGGAGTGGTCTAGCCAGTCTCCAGACCTAACCCCAATTGAAAACCTTTGGAGGGAGCTCAAACTCTTTGTGTCTCAGCGATAGCCGAGAAACCCCAATATTCTGGAGAAGATCTGTGTGGAGGAATGGGCCAAAATCCCTCCTGCTGTGTGTGCAAACCTGGTGAAAAACTACAGGAAGTGTTTGACCTAAGTAATTGCAAACAAAGGCTACTGTACCAGTATTAACATTGATTTTCTCAGGGGTTCAAATACTTATATGCCCTGTATCATACAAATAAATAGTTACAAAAAAAAAATCATACATCGTGATTTCTGGATTTTTCTTTTTAGATCATGTCTCTCACAGTGGACGTGCACCTACGCTGAAAAATTTAGACCCCTCCATGATTTCCAAGTGAGAGTACTTGCAAAACAGCAGGGTGTTCAAATACTTATTTTCCTCACTGTATATATAAAAAAATATGTATATAAATACTCCTGGTTCAAATGATTTCTAATGAAGAATCTTTTGAAACAATTATTAATTACCGTTAGTCTAAATGGGACCAAATAATGGATTAAATAAAGAAATCTGTACTTTGGAACAAGAAAATAAATCAACTGAAATATGTGAATATGTGGTATTTTCATTTCTCCATGCAAGCCTCATGTCTGGCTGATGCCGTGCAGAGAGAACCGTATTCACTGCAAGAACACATGGTAAAGTGTTGTTTGACCTCCAGCTCCACCTTTCATTGTTTGTCTTCAACAGCTCTATTGATAAAATGAGGAGCGTTTATATCGTTTCCAAAGTAGCAGCGCATTTGGGCACCATCAGCCTTCACAGTTTTTACCGTTCTTTGGCAACTCATATAAGCAATAAAAATGAAATGACAAAATAACATTGTCAGGACATCTATTACACCAACACCGATTGGTAAAATTACAGCTAAACCCAGATGCAGCATGTGATTGTGACTACATTACTATCCAATGATCCAAATCTTTTATCATTTCTCCTCTCGTATGTGCATTCATGTTGCTTAGGATGTACAAGAAGAATCTGCACTAGATCCTGAGTGGTCAAGCACACATTTGCAGCTCTGTCTGTATGCAATAGGGCTGAAACGATTAGTCGACAATAAAAAATTGTCGACAAATATTTGTGTTGTCAAGTAGTCATTTGATGTCATGTGACCTAATGTAAGGGTCATGTGTCGCGATTAGAGTGCTTCGGCGCTGTAGCTCTAAAGTGTGACGCAGACCTCCCGAATGCTACTGCAGTAGAAGAAAACAGCGTGAATTATGATGGAGTTGCAAACGAATCCGAACGAGTAAGGTTTGCGAAAGTTTTACTAAACTTAACCAAAAATGCTGTCGTGTGCAATACATGCGAGGCGGAACTTGCTTTTCACGGGAGCACAACGTGCATGTTGGAGCACTTAAAGAGGAAGCATCCCGGTGTTGTGCCATTTTTCGACTTCCCCTCTGAGTGAACGCGCATTCAATCACGTGATTGCACAGACTAAACCAATGAGAGTTCAAATAAAATGTTTACTCGTGAAGACGTTTTGATTTTTTTTTTTTGCTTATATGCCGCGTAGATGTCAAATTTACTTGTAACACATTGTTCAACTATAAATATTGTTTAAAAAGTTTAAAAGAATGCAATCGCCTAAAGAAGGTGCTTACAGCAGTGAATATTGTAATAATTTATGAATGTACAGCATTATACAAACTTTAGATGTTTATATTTTATTTCATTAGAATAATTAACATTTAACGTAAAAAGAAGGATTAAACAAAGTAAAAAATCGTTGATATAAAATAAAAAGCTATATAGATCCATTCACATTATGGGAAAAAAAACTTGTCCCACAATGGGGAAAGTTCATTTTAATCAAAAAATAAAATGAAGACACGCGCCATTTCTTTCTCACTCCATTCATTATCTTCTTTATAAACATGTTAACAATGCTTAGAGAGCATTTGTGTGTAATTTGAGTGAAACAGAATCAGAAAACTTAAAGAGAATGACATGTTTAGTTTGCTCAAAGTTCATTAAAACAACTATTTCAAAAGCTGAAGTGATTTTCTTATTTTATTTATTAGTTAGAATATTTGTAACTCATTATTTTAACTAGTTGAAAAAGCAGAATAATCACTCAAAGGCTACTGATTAATCATTGAAATAATTGATGACTAATCGATTAATCGGTCTAATAATCGATAGATTAATCGATTACCAAAATAATTGTTTGTTGCAGCCCTAGTATGCAATGTTTTATTATTAAAGTTACACTGCTAAATCAGTTATCTTTATATACTTTTAAACATAGGTAGCAGACCTTCCTACGTCAGATCCAATCCACCTACAATCCACTCCCCACCCCCTGCATCTCTCTCGCCCTCAGCTTTCTTGAGAAAAGGTAAGTGTTTCTTATTTAACAAACACAAAGAAAAGGCAGACGACAAGCACTGTGCTCTTTCTCCCCCTCATGCACAGACCTGCAGTGCACAGACGTGGGAAATTGCCTTTAGTCAGATCCTTAGACTACATAAAACCCTATCAGACACGTGAACATGAAACTGAAACCCTGGTCTAAAGATGATTTCACACCTCTAGTTTAGGGCTGTGCAATATGGACCAAATAATCATATAGCATTTTTTTTTTCATATAGCAATAGCATCATATAGCATTTATTGCGATTGCGATTTCATTAGCGATTTAACAAAACATTACAATTAAAATAACAAAACTGTAGTAAAACAGACAATGTAACATAAATTAAGATGAACTAACCTCAATTCTAGCTGATACCGTACACAGTCGTATAAACTGCTTGATAAATAAAACTAATAAAGTTTAGCTTACCTGAATTCTTTTCATAACAATAAATTAAAACGTAAATCAAAGCCAAAAAACAGATTGCTCTCTTAGCAAAATCCTAGGCGTTTTTTTGCATGACAAAAGAGCATGTTCACCATTTCTGGTTTGTTTAATTTGGTCCAAGAGAAACAACCGACACACTGTTGTCATCAACTCCAGTTTGCTTAGATTCGCACTAGTGGAAAATAAAGCCATGTGACATCATAAAAGCCATTCATTGGTCATATAAGTCATTGTGCACGTTTTCTTGAATGCTTTTCGATTGGTTGGAATAGCGTGCACAGGTAAATAAACAACGCATTAAGACTGGGATAACATGCTCAAAACGTATAGAAGTCTATGCTTATGTTTGACACTTGGCATCTTGTCATGTGTGTTAACTACTCCAAGTTTGAACAAGAGCTGCCATGATAAACGCTGCTTTGTAAAAACACACGCCAACCCATAATGCCCCGCCACATGCAAGTACAGTGGTTGTGTTCAGTCAAAAAGGCATGTTTTGTTGAATTCATTTGTTCTCAGTTCGGATCAGTGCTCGATCATGTTCTCGAGCAAGTCTTTTTTTAGTCTGCTTTTGGTCCGATTTTTACTTTCTCACCTGCTCAAATGAACTGATCTAAAAGAGTAAACAAACTCTAGTTCGACAGAATTGAACTCAAAAAGCATCCGGAATAAGAAACTTTTGTTGTTTAAGGTGGAACTGTGCATGTCAATAAAAAGCTCAAAATAATAAACTAGCATCCCAGTTTATTTAAAGAGTAGCAAACTTAAAAATATGAGACAAATATGAGAATTTAGTCAATTCAGTGTCCTCCCTACCACTAAACAAGACTCACATTTTTTATTTAAATGTTTCAAATTTTACTGTGAACAATCTGCAGGCTGCATTAAAATCCACTGCGATGATCTTCAGAAGAGGCTTGGGATTTACCATCAGCCTAGTGTTTCACAATATGAAAGAGGTAGTAGCAAACGTACAGTCATTCACCATCTTTAAAATGCTAACACATCCAACTTAAAAGATAGAGCTACCCCTATAGCATTTCACAAAACACTGGAAATCTGTTAATAATCTTAAAAAAATACCATTCAAAAGATTAAACTCCTGATTTTAAACCCACATAATATTTTCATGACATGAATCTAAACATTTATCATTAACTTTATCTCACGTAAACAGCACGAGATGCGTGTAATTCAACAATTCCCAAAAAACGCCTTTGACAAAATCTTCCAGCAAATAGTGCCAGATTAAACATATCCAATCAGTTTTCTGCACAATAAACATAAAGAAACAAGAACTCTGCTGAAAAGAAATCGTTCACAACAGTGTGTTTTTTTTTTTTGTTTTTTTTTTTGCGAGGGTGTCGCGGCTTCAGTGTGGGAGGATCACAATGATGGATCGCAGTACCGGCTCGGCATAACGACCATCCGCCATCTCTGATAGCTGGGCGACATGGCCCAATAGAAATAAACTTACAAAAAAATTTAAATACATTTTTTTCAACCCTATTCACAGGGCAAGTGCACATTGTACAGATATACACAATATAAAGCACTTATGGGTTTCTCAGTTTATGACCCCCTTCTCTACTGCATTCAAAATTATCAGATTCTATCTCAGTCAAGAGCACCTGCTGCCATTTTTCTGCACCCATCCCTGTGTCAAGTACGTATAATACAGTAGCTGAAGTTGATTACACTGTTTATACCATGGTCACTTACCAACATAGACATAATAAACTTATTAATAATATCTGGGCTGAATACAAGGACGAAATGAGGAAAGCTGCAGTTATCTCGTCATTTAATCCACAAAAAAATAGTTCAGTGTGGATTACTTAAACTAACGTTTTTTTAATAAGAATCAGGCCAATATCTGGAGAATAACAGCTTCAGGGTTAAAGCTTTGGGTGACAAACTTCAGAGTCTTTTAACACTATGACACTTCAATTTAGAAGCACAAGTAGTGATCCGTGCGGGGAATTTTGTGTCTCAGTCCAGTTTTGGAAGAGACCAACAGCTGTGTTCCACAAATCAGGCTTTTGCATAATAAATGATATGCATCTATGAAAATGCAAAAATAACCCAGTAATCCTAGTTCAGTGAATCAGGAAATATTTGCTGCTGCTGCTGCTGCGAAAGGTGTGAGTTACTATAGGAAGGGTTCCGGTTGATAGATATTACCTAGCCTGAGGAACCTCTGGGGTTATATGAATTTAATCAACACCTGTTAGCAAACAGAATCCAGTATTCAGACAATGGCATACACGTTTATTCTAGAGGTAATCTCCAGAGGCAAGCCTCTGTCTGACCTCACTGCGGTCCCTTCATGCGGCAATAAAAGTGGCTGCGCACCACAGAGCCTGAACCCAGTTTGAGCCCGACTGAATTAAAAAAATTAAGCGTTGGGTTAGGGGTGGGCGATATCTCGATATTTAAAATATATCGAGATATTTTTTAAACTCGATATGAATTCTGGCATATCGTATATATCGATATAATGTCTTATTTTTAATTTTCGCCACTTTGCTTGTGTGCCTTCTCTGTGCTGCGCTCGTCCCCGCCTCCTTGCTTTTGTTCCCCCTCCCCTTGCCTGTCGTCTCATTCAACATGGCGGCGCCCGCAACCAGACCGGAGGCTACAGAACTTGTTGCAAAAAAAGAACTGCTGGCTCCATTATATGGAAATACTTTGGTTTTAAGTCGTCAGACGAACAACAGACAGATGTCTACTGCCGTGAATGCCGTGAAAGTTGCTGCCAAACTAAAGCTCAACTAATCTCCACAATTCTATAACGCGGAGTGTAGAATTTGAAAGACAGAGCGCAAGGTGGTGTAGCGTCACAGAGTCCGTGGCATTTCACATAGCGGTGGACATGGCACCCATATCCGTCGTTGAACAACGTGGCTTTAAACGTATGCTAAAAACACTTGATCCCAGTCAGATACAGTTTACCGAGTCGGCATTACTTTTCGAGACAGGAACTCCCGCGACTGTACACTACAGAGAGAGCGCGGCTTGCTGCTGAATTGGAAAAGGTTACTTACAACAGAGGTCCTGCAAAGATGAGCTTGAGTTGTTTTATTTTTGAATGAAAAGAAGGCAATGTGTGTTATTTTACAGTTAAATTATTATTTATGTTATCAGGGATTTTGTTTATATCCTAAATGTTACAGAAGCACTTTGTCCCTTCACACTGCCTGTTTTTTAGTTGTTTTATTTTTGAATGAAAAGGCAATATGTATTTCTTTATTGCTTAATAATATGTATACAAGGTTTTCTGAAAGAAAATTTGCAGAAGCTTCAATAAAAAAACGACTTGGAAATTTGTAATATTTGTTTTTGCAGTAGTTTTTTTTTTTTTTTTTTTAAATCCTGTCGATATCGAGATATATCGTATATCGAGATATAGCAAAATATATCGAGATATATTTTTTGCTTCATACCGCCCAGCCCTACGTTGGGTAGCAACGGGCCTGGACGGCTTCCGTCTAAGATCTTCTGCTCTACACCATACCACTATATTGCAAGGATGTCATCAAATTCACGCGATGCAAATTTCGATCTCACAAGATCTCGCGTCACAAGACCTTATCACACCTCTACTAATCATTGCATCTACAATTTTCAAAGTTGCCCATTTATTTGTGCTTCAAGGGTCTGAACAGGACATCTTGAAACCACAGCATGCTTTAATAATCGTTGTCTAGGAGAGACCTTGCTAATGCAGTATAACTACCTTGTGTCTTGTTATAGAGCTCAATCTTGCCATGACCAAAAAGGGTCTTTATTAACCTCAACTTTGAGTGTGCCTGTTCCTCATTCAAGTAAAATAAAATTACTAAATTTACACCTACATACGACATTAAAGAAAAGTGTTGTCTGTTATAAATGGTGTATCATTCAACACACGTTTGTAAAACTAATATCTTACAAAATCCCTGACTTTGAGCAAGTATAGCTAGAAGAACTTAGCATTATTTTTATTTCTGAAAGTATTATACTGTTTGCATTTGTGCCATGCTTTATGTGGTAAGGTAACAAGAATATAGCATAGTCTTGAACAACCATATAATAAACAACCAGTTTTGAGCATTATTGATTCGTTATCCCCAAATAATATCTGTTATACCCCATTACATTATCCTTTTCCCAGCAGTTCTGTCAACCCTAATTGCATAACAAATGCATGCGCATTTAGCTTTATAGTTTATCATTTCATATCAATTTTGGTTCTAAGTACTGGTTAAGGATTACATTTGAACAAACTACAGATTTATTGCAGTAGTCCATATAACCATAATAAATCAAATGTCTGGTAAACACACTGAAAGTACAAAGTTTGAATCACAGACGCCACTACCGACACCGCCCTGAAATAATCAAGGCATCTACTATGGCGACGACTCTAGTCCTGAATATTCATGACGTCCTGCAGAGCTCCAACTAAAACAATCGTCATATGACCTCATTAATATTGAGCAATATATGACATCAAGATCGCTCGTTTGTCAAAAATCATGGCTCTCAACCAATCAACGTCACCGCGCGTGATTACTATTCACGATGACGCTCTTCACCATAGTAGTAAAGGTAAAGGGCTCTGAAAGAAGGAACTAGAAGCCACAGCGCGCCTTTCTCTCTCACTCTCTGCACAGGAAGGAAATTAGCTGTTTTTCCAACAACAGGGTTTCTTTTGTTAATCGGCCAGGACACTTTGAAATACCACTGGCCGCTCTGTAAATACGCCCTAATGTTCAATCTATGCTCTGGCAAACCCTGCTAATCCCATCTCTTAGCGACAGGTTCAGGTAGATTTAACAGCCGGCTCCTGGTGCCATTAAATCAATCTGGGATTAACGTTAACACCGAGGGGAGGAGGGGGATAAATCATTAAGACAATGAAAGGCGACCACCCAGTGATGCATATCTTTCGCTCTCTGTATGTACAGGTAACTTGTGTGACACGAAAGTGTGTGAAGAGAAGAAATGAAGAGAATTCTAGTCACAGAAGTGACTCAGGAAGTCCCTGCTCATGCTAGCAGGCTAACGATCGCGCGGCTAAATAATCATCCCTTGCAGCAGGAAGTTCTCAGAAAGTTTGGATCACTTTGTAAATCCATAAAATATATGAATCATTCAACGAAACCGTTCAAACAATCCACGATCATTTGCGCAGCGGCGTGACAAGTTCAGAAACATGCCTCAGACCACTCCAAGACAATGATTAGGATAAATGCTTTACTAACTAACGCTACATCCCATCATTAAAACGCATGATAGAAATAAGTTACATTTATACTACACGAGATTGTTAAAAAGAATTTCTATTTATTACTAGTTAAAATAAAAACATGGATTTCCCCATCCACCGGACACTTATCCAATAACACTTTTATAACGAAGCCTAATTTTAACCATATATATTATCTACGGACAGATTCGAATTCTTTTAAACAATTAAAGGTAAGAAGTCAGCTTTGATCAACTTTAGTGACCTGAAAATCGAACAATTGCGCTCAGGCTGCAGCTTGAGATCAAACGTGATTCACAAACACTTCACGTCAAACGCACAGAATCAAATACACGCCGAACACTTTTTTTCCACCTATTTCCAAGCACTTTTAGGGGAGCAGGAAGAAAAGGCATGCACCGCCTCGCTATCTGGATTCAACCTGCCCGAGTCATGCTAAAAACTCGCCGAGAACGACACACTGCAGGCGGCAGGACACTTTCTGCGAGTATTACACGGACTGACTGTGAAGTGTGGGCTGCGGACTCACCGTGGAGGTGCGGGTTGGTGTTTCTGTCGGTTATAGAAAGAAAGAAAGGCGTCCCGTACTACTATCTTCTCGATGGCGCGGTGAGGATGAGGGAGCGGCGGCGGTGCCTGAGAAACTCACTTCCGGGAATACCGTCACTCGCCTAACGAGGTCCGCGCATGCGCAAGAACACCGGCCTCGAACGTGTATTAAAAGACAGCGATTTCTGACCGTTTCGACACGCTTTTATCATCCTGAAGTAGCTGGTCATTTTCGTTCTAATCTTAGTTAATTTGTATCTCCTTATTATGTAAAAAAAATTCTGAATCCTGAAGGAAATGCGGGTCGCTGGCGCTGTTGCGTAATACACTTAGTTATGTTTAAATAAGTGTAGGTTTCCGTAGTATAGTGGTTATCACATTTTTGCCTCGTACGCAAACGGTCCCCAGTTCAAAACTGGGCGGGAACAACAAGAAGGAGCTGTTTATGGCGGCACGGTGGCGCAGTGGGTAGCACTGAAAACTTCCAGTTAGAAGGTTGTTGGTTATATTTTGCTATATCTCGATATACGATATATATCTCGATATCTTTACAGGATTTATAACCCCCCCAAAAAAACCTACTACAAAAACAAATATTACAAATTTCAAAGTTTTTTATTGAAGCTCAGAGGTAGGTGGTTCCAAAAAAAAGTGCTTCTGCGAATTTTCATTCAGGAATCCTTGCATACATATTATTAAACAATAAAGAAATACATATTGCCTTTTCATTCAAAAATAAAACAACAAAAAAAGAAAAGGCAGTGCGAAGGGACAAAGTGCTTCTGTAACATTTAGGATATAAAAAAATCCCTGATAACATAAATAATAATTTAACTGTAAAATAATACACATTGCCTTCTTTTCATTCAAAAATAAAACAACTCAACTCAAGCTCATCTTTGCAGGACCTCTGTTGTAAGTAACCTTTTCCAATTCAGCAGCAAGCCGCGCTCTCTCTGTAGTGTACAGTCGCGGGAGTTCCTGTCTCGAAAAGTAATGCCGACTAGGTAAACTGTATCTGACTGGGATCAAGTGTTTTTAGCATACGTTTAAAGCCACGTTGTTCAACGACGGATATGGGTGCCATGTCCACCGCTATGTGAAATGCCACGGACTCTGTGATGCTACACCACCTTGCGCTCTGTCTTTCATATTCTACACTCCGCGTTATAGAATTGTGGAGATTAGTTGAGCTTTGGTTGGCAGCAACTTTCACGGCATTCACGGCAGTAGACATCTGTCTGTTGTTCGTCTGACGACTTAAAACCAAAGTATTTCCATATAATGGAGCCAGCTGTTCTTTTTTTGCAACAAGTTCTGTAGCCTATATCTATTTTAAATATCGAGATATCGCCCACCCCTATTGGTGACCTTCCTGGAAAGAGTTTTCATGTTCTCCCTGTGCTTGCGTGGGTTTCCTCTGGGTACTCTGGTTTCTCCCACAATCCCAAAAACATGCTGTTAGGTTAATTGAATAATCTAAATTCCCCTTAGGTGTGAATGTGGGACTGGCGACCTGTCCAGGATGTACCCCCTCCTCTCACCCAATGTGTGCTGGAGATAGGCACCAAAGCCGAAAGGGAATAAGTGGGTATGAAAATGAATGAATGAATGTTTAAATAAAGTATGAATTGACAAAATGACATTTTTAAAACGTAAGCAATCATCCAAAAAAAAAAAGAGATACTGGCTCCAAAACAAAGTAGAGATGGAGCTGGTGTTTATCTGTTTTGGTTCTGTCAGACAGCTAAAATGTAGTTCACTGGTTATATCTAACCCTGTGTATGATTTATGATCAAACATTTTGTTGACTAACAATAAAGAATCTGTGGCTTATAATTGCAAATTGTGCTAACAAATAAATGACCAGTAACATGTGCAGTTTCGCCAGATTTTCACAGCAACACAAATGTACCACCAACAGCGTAACTCATCACTCATCAAAAATGTACCACCAGCAGCGTAACTCATTACTGCTTCATCAATGAGCAGTTCATTGTGCTGAGCATTCTGTGCACTACCATTCTCAAACATGGATGAAACTTGTGGCATTATGACATCCTGTCCATTTTAGAACATAGAACACAGGTATCTGGAATAGCAATAAAATAAATGTGGCATTGTTAAGAGCAAAGTACTTCGTTGTTTTTGCTTCATCTCAAAGAGTCTGACTGTGTCCCTTGTGGCGGCCTGTCAGGGATGCTCTGGAAGTATGGGGTTCCGTGTCCTTTGCTAAGGGCTCTCCGTCTCTTGTATGTCCAGAGCCGGAGGGAGGCTGGCATACCTGGCAATAATTAACACCTGATTTGCAGCCAAAAGCTGGGTTGAGAATCAGCACCTCCAAAATGATCCGGAATACTCCTTCAGTTGGAGCGATCCTGCTCCAAGATGAGAAGTTTGGGTATTTAGGGGTCTGCGATAACTGGGCAGAGGGGGTGCTTGATAATCAATGCACGGTCAGGGGCCGGTGACGAGGACTCAAGACCGGCAGGAATATAATCGTGTCGGGGAAGCTGTTCGTTGACTGATATGAGGGGTTCAATCAGGTATGGCAGTGATAACTCAAAAACAGTTTGTTGGTTACAGTCAGACAAAGAGTGAGAGGAGAGAGGGCTAAAAGAAGGGAGCTTGATTGGAGATCAACACGCAACAATCTGATGAAGCTGAATGGAATGATGAAGAGAGCACATGATGGAAGGAGCAACATAACAAAATGACAAACATAGAACCTATGACCTAACTGAGCTAAGTGTCAAAAAGGGCAGCAAATTAGTACTATTGCAATCGCATTTGTTTATTTTGTTTTAAAGATTTTTCTGCCAGTATCCTTTGGACATGAAAGTATTGAGCAACTGTAAATGTGTCCGGAGAGAGAGAGAGTGGGGAGGGATATGAAGGACCCTTGCACACCTCTAGACCACAGAGACAGCACAGGCAATTTTTACCCTGAATTCTTAACAGCAGAAATCTCTGGTTTTGACCAGTTTCTTCTCCATGCATGACCAAGGTCATTAAGTGGATCCTGCGACATTCCTGAGGAAGGCTTTGATTTTTTTGTTGAAAATGAGGACTCGGCTTCTTCAGGGATGACTGAAAACATACTGGAGAAGATTTTCATCTGTTTCAAAAGAGGTTGGAAGTTTAGTTATAGGAATAAATCATCTTACCCGAGGGTACGTCTCTCAGGGTCTTATACATTGCACAGCAGACAGAACAAAAAAAAAAGACATCAGCTTCCATACTAGGCCACAAATATTGGCTCTTGGGAAGTGAGAGTACATCTGCTGCCCGAATGTCCAAAGCCCAGAACAAATGTAGGGTGCCCTTGAGATTCTCTGTCAAAGATGTTTCTAAGTAAGTCTTGTTCTCCAGGGACCCAGGCGGAGATGGCTCCTTGAGAGTGGCTCCTTGATGAATGTCTGCATTGATGTCCCACTGGATGGGGCTTACTATCATCATAGAGGGAATAATTGTTTCTGGCTGGATAGTTTCTTCTGAACTGTGAAAGTGTTTTAATATTTTTGGATCCAGGAACTCTTCAAGGCCTGCTTTAATGGCTGCTTGAGATGGCAGAAACCAATTGTCCATGCCTAAACTGTACAATTTATTGTTCTTTTTATCTGTACCTTTAGAAAATAAGCAAATCTTCCTGCTTGATTCGCATAGTTGTTTTTTGTTTTACTAGCCCAGGCATAATTTGCTGTATTACTTCTACAAACAGGACGAACATGCAAGACTGTTTTGATGTAATAATATAGATTTTACATTTGATTCGTAATGGTTAAAAAAAAAAAAAAAAGAGTCTTAAACCAAAATCAACATCAGCATTTGTGGCCAAGAAGACTGGGGTTTAGAAAGTTGCTGATTCAATCTGTCCCATCTGTGACAACCACAACTGTGGTGGCATTGAGCATGTTGTGACCTCCTTGTATAGCACGGGTTGAATATTTACCCACATGCAGCTCTTCACATACTCAGAGTTTTGCTTGGGAAAGGGATAGTAATAGGCTGGTGTCATGAATGGCTTTTGACCATTGTTTGACGACCCTGTAACCCCCCCCCCCCCCAGCATTCTCTTTCTGGACTTTTGATAAATTTATTTGGTTTTACATTTTTTTGTATAACAATATACATTTTTTCAAGATACTTAAAAAACAAAAGGTTCAAAGTTAAGAAGTTAAGACATCAGTAAGACAATAGCAATCGAAATAGCCACTGCCAAGTGCATTCTATCGACCCAGTCTAATGACGTCTAGTAGTGACCATAATTAAGATTCCTCATCAAAAGGAGTTTACTACGGCAGCACAATTAAGCAAAATCATAGATTCAACTGGTTGGTAAAGGTGCTTTTTACTCACCACTTGCTTGTTGTTCCATACCTTGATGTGGCCTGAGGGATCAGCATCTACAACCCATCAGTGATTTCTTCCAGAAACTGTAAAACTATTTTACAATTTTTACTATGTTCTGTGCCATCTTTCAGTCGGTCTCCAGGTTTTTAGATTGTCTTTGATCAAGAACATTTAAGTCTTGAAGTAAACCAGTTATGGTTTAATGAACAAGCGACACCCTTTTAAAAATTAATTATGCTGCTCTGTGGAAATAGATTTTGAAGCATTTTAGCCAGCTTCTAACCACTAGAAAAAAAAAAGTTATTCTACCTTATTGTTGATATAGTCTCTCAATGCATACGCAATGAGTCTAAGAAGGTGAGGCATTAACTTCTTTGTACATTGTAATTTGCTTTAATCTTGTATTGCTTGACTATTTCTGATTTGTGACACTGTAAACCTTGAGAGGCAAGTGCAGTACAGAAGCAGCAGACATTTCACTCAAGTGTTGCATTAGAATCGAACCACCGGGCAGTGTTCACACTACCAAAAACATACCATTGAATGTTTCACTGGCTTCACCAGAAAGCACAGCTGGGAGGAATAATTGTTATTGCAACAGAATGAGAAAGCAGAGACATTGTGTGGCTACTGAACACTGCAGGTTTTATTTCTATCACAAAAAATACAGGGATAAACGATGGAATCCTTAAATCCTACAGTCCAACCAAGTTTTCATAGAAAAAAAAAAAAAACAAAAAACCAAAACAAAACAGATAAAACAAAGAGAGATTGGTTCACAATTTTAAAGAGGCGAGTGTAAAACATCCGGTGCATTAAAAGCTATTACAACGTTGTCAATCCTCCAATGCCACAGCAATAGGGATTCAGCGAGGCACAGGGGTTTAGCTGGTATCCATCTGTTGGAAAATAAGTGTAAAGGTTAGCGCCAGGTTTTTCTGAGTAAAACCCACTATGAAAAGGTCATTAGTACTCACTCTGGCATTGTACGCGTCTAACTGGGCATCTAGCTCCTCAGCAGATAGCTGTTGTCTGTTGCTGCCTCCTCCTCGTCCTCCTCTGCCTCTACCTCTGAGACCTCCTCGACCTCCCCGACCCTTCTGTACCCCAAAACCACCGAGTCTGTTTCTGTTCATGCCACCTCCGCCACTGCCAACACCTCCACGATTCAGCCTAATAACACAACAAAATCAGGGATGCAGTATTTCCTTACACAAACCATGTCAACTTAAGCATTTGACCGTCCAAAATAATTTATAATGGTTTACCCCTGCATTGGAGTCCGCCTCTGTGCGTCAATCTGTGATGTTACGAGCTGAATGTTCATTGGACGACCTGAAACACAATGAAAATTATTCAAACACAAGTGATGCCACAAATCAAACAAAATAATCAATTTTTTTGTAAAACTGAAGAGGATGTGCACATGACCTTGCAGTACCAGAAAGTAAAGAGTATGAGAAAAACATTTAATGTGAAAAGAAACAAATGACAAGACAATAATGAGTTCAGGGGCACCATTCTAGAATGCTGAAATTCAAAGAGAAATGGTCTTCGCAATTCACAATCACAGCGAGATCTGAAAACTGAAATTGTAGCCACCATTTTGAGCCTGGCAAGTCAGATTTGGCAAATTTCCCATAATTTTGTAACTTGGACGTAGAATTCAAACGAAGGCAGAAAAGAGAATTACCATCAAGCGGAACTCCATTGTACTGCTTCATAGCTTTATGGGCATCTGCTTTCCTCTCAAAGTGAACGTCTGCGGTACCAAGGCTGCGCCCTGAGCGGTCGTAGTGCACTGCTGCTTTCTTCAGAGTGCCAAACTCTGCAAATAGTTCCTGTAGAAGAGAAACCCAATCTCAGTCTCACAAACACTCAAAGTTGCAAAACAATTCATGTTCTGTGGCTGCTTTAAATAGAAGCATTACACACCTGAATGTCTGCGTCAGACACACCAAAGTCCAGGTTGGACACAAGGAGTTTGCCTCCGGTCTCCATCCCAGCTCCACTAGTGCCGCCTCCACCAGTGTTCCCACTATAGCCATTGTCAAACAGGTCATGCTGCCACTTGTCAGGGAGTTGCTTGGGCTGCAAGAGACGAAAGAGACGCACCTGCTGACTTCGGGACCCCAGTCTGGATGGGAGGGTGCTGGGGCAAGCAGGGGCTCCACTTCTAACAGGCCAGGGGGAACCTGGACACTTGCAGTGCGAATCCAGCAATCCCTGCCAACCCCAACACGAGGGGGACCCCAAAAAGTGCAAGCCACAGAGGGAGCCAAACGAACTGGCTACACAATAGGTTGCGTGTGTGCACAGGCTTCACTCCTTAATTACCAATTCAGAGATAAACTAGGTAAGGAAGAAGATCCAGTATAAATTGGTGACTCTTACATCAAAATGGCTTGCACAAAGCAGCGGTCAAACAAACACCAAGTTCTGCATTCAAACAGAACACAGCAGACAGAATAAAAGTTCCAATCCTGCTTCAGGACACCCAAATTTCTAAATGCAATTTACGCATCATAGAGTTAAACATGAACAAAGATACAAATTGAGATTGCCCTTGAAACAAATTGTATTGATTATTTAAACAAAACGCAATATAGTGAGCGATTATAAGACGGCAGGCATGTTTGTCACGTACACACTTATCAAAGCATGTAAGCTACAATGGGAACTCTTAAGACAATTTGAATGATTGAGTGGGCTGTCTCACTTCCATCCAAGTGATGCAATTATTCCCATACTCGATAAACCAAATGATTATTTAAATAATATAATGAAATGGTATTGAATCACAAAAACCATGGAGAAGTGTTGCAACTAGTTCACAACAGTGGTCCATCAGTGGCGTCGTGGCTTTCTGATTTTGCAGCCCTATCTCCTACGAATCAAGACTATCACTGTAAGATGTTCATTAGACAAGTTTAATTTCAGGTACAAACGACTGAATTTTCAACATTGCTCTGACTGGTCAACAGCTATGTCTTCTTAGGCAACACAAGAGAAAACAAAAAAAAAGTTTGAATGCAGTCTGGTAACTTTTTGGAAACGACTGTAGCAGCGAGTGGGTTAGTGTAGATCAAGAAGCTTCCCCAAAGATAAATGTGGCAAAAAAAAATAAAAAAATAAAATTGTTGAGTGGCCTGAACTTAAGCTTACATATTTCACATTGGCCAATGTGGAAAGACTAAAAATAAAATACCCAAGTACAAATAAAAGTATGAGCAGTAAAAATAAATTACATTGTGAAACAAATTTTAATTCTACACTTCAACCTAGGCATATTTATTAGCACCACCCACACGGCTAGCATATAAACAAAGAAACATTAATATGCCAATAAAACATTGGGTGAAAAAAGTATTTAGTGCACACAGTTACCAATATATTTATAGCTTTACTTAATTTTTGAATTTATTTCTACTCAAGTCATTTTTGGTCCTCAATAAGAGACTGGAGAGACCAAAGATTTAATACTACCAAATTCGGGTCTGAAACAATTGCTACTCTAATCTGAACTGATGCCATCTTAACTCAAACCAATGAAAAGCTCAATTTAAAACCAAGATTGAGGGCTACGACTATTATGACCAGTGTTGTGAATAATAGTTGAACTTTTCTGAACTACAATCAAGTTAAACCCCAGGAGCTGAAACAGCAAACCAGTGTTTGTGTGCTTCTGGTAAAACCACTGAGCTGGCACTGAACCCTCACCCTCCTGAGAACAAAAACTCCCAAAGTCTCTTGCCGTTCATCCTTGCGACTCCAGGGTTCCCCCGTGATGAGTCCACAACACGAGGCGACCGTGAGTGTCCTTGACTTGCGCCATCCTCCACTTTGAAGAGGCCTCAAAAAACAACCCCTGACTAAACTCAACCCAGAGGAGAGAAGATCCTCGAAAACAGCCAGTCCCTTAATCCGATGCCTCCAAAAATTACTGGAGAAAGCATTTGAGAACCTCAAAAACAAAAAAAAAACGACAAAAACCAACTGCCGAATTCCAGGAAAAGGGCACTGGAGGTGTTCTGGATGCCGAATCTCCGCAGAGTTGAGTGCGCCGTGTGGTCAGACGCGATGTGCCAAACAAAGGCTGCGGCTCTGATTGAAACTCTCCAAAATGGCGCCGGCGTCAGCGGGAAAGACAGCGATCCACGCCGCTTCTTCTGCCCATCTTCGCCAAACGTGTTTCTTCCATCGTTACTACAATGCTTTCTTCAACTTCGTTACTTGAAATTTGGCTTAGGAAGAGAACATATTATGCACAATATATTTAAATCGAGCTTCCCCGAAACACGTTCTTAGAGAAGCTCTGGAGCAGGCCGCCATCTTTAAGGCTGCCTAGAAAGACAAAGACGGGACGGATGCGCCCGTGTTTCGCTCTGGTTTCTCATACCCTGCTGTATGGTGTTGGTCTGCTTCTTCCGCGGCTCAGATTCTGGCGGTTCCTCATGGGCCCCGAGCCGCCACCTCCGCGGCCTCCAAAGCCACCGCCTGCATTTCCGAGCCGCCCGCCACCTCCTCGGCTGCCTCTTGTGCCGCGCCCTCTACCTCCGCGTTCCCTGTTCTGCTTGATGATATCGTCTAATGACATATCCATTTTATCCGCCATTGTGCGGCTCGATTACGACTAAACGCTGTAGTTTAAACTTAAAAGCTCGTTGAGGTGCGGTACCGTCCCTGCGCTATTACTAGCCGAGAGCGAAGACAACTAAGCTACGCATGCGCCTCCCCCAGCTTTATTGTGACCTGATGATGACGTAGGCGCAAAAATGACAACTTCCGGTTTAAATTATTGGGATTTAAAAAAAAATTGCTTGAAAACACATACAACGATACATACACTGAATCGAATTGAAGATATAACACGATATTACATTTGTACACGTACAAACGATTAAAGAACCAATAAATATACATAATGAAATAGAAAGAAAGGTTGTACACAGATCAAGAATTGGGAAAAAAGTGAGAATATGTAACTGTTAGTACATAGATATTTATACATATACATTTAGTAGATATACAAGAAGTTGTTATAAAATAAGTGGAACAAATGCCTCTAGTAAATATTGTATAGAAGCACAGTATCTCTCCACCGAATAGCCAAGCCACATTTCAACAGTCTGTGGGATGTTGTATTGCATAACAATACAAACTATTTAACATCAGTAAAGTGCCTAGCACTGGATATGGCAAATAAATTAATAAATTATATAATGCAAATAAATTAATAATGTGGCTGGGATGGCCCAAGCAGCTGAATAGATAGGTTGATTGAGTTAAGGGGCAGTCACACTACCAAAAAAAAATCCATTGACTTTAATGCAATTGCCGCCTCTCGTCCAATGTGCACTGGAGATAGGCACCGGCAGACCCCCGTAACCCCAAAAGGAAATAAGCGGGTTGGAAAGTGAATGAATGAATGAATGGATGGTATTGTATACAGCAATTCGGAAGTTCTGGATTCAGCTCCAATGTAAAGTTCAGCTGGGAGGAATTAAGGGGCAACCTCCTGCTTCCCCTCTTGAAAAGAAAATGTATGGTTTCATCTTGGGTGATCAAAAAAGCTCAAAGACCACACATAACCAATGTAGTGGCTCTAGGATGTTATTAAGTGCTGAATAATGCACACTAGAAAATGGTGTATGTCTGCTTTCAGTCACTATTTACTAACAGTGACATGGACATGGAAACGGCATGTCTTCAGACAAGCTTCATGTCTGGCGTATACTCCCTTCTTTTCATCAGTTTTTCTTCCTTTGGTTATTTCAGGTTTGTAACTAAGGTGCTGAATATGTTTTAGCAGGGTCATGCAGTCAATGCTTTCATTTGGTGCATGTTAAGGGTAAAAATTGAGTTCTAGGAAATGTCAGAATAAATTCTTATATTTTGTGCATTTGATTGTAAACATTTTCACCCTGGAGAATTGGAAAAGATTGAGAATTATTATTTTAAATGCAGAATGCCGTTTTCTTTTATATAACAAGAATACATAAAAAATAAAAAGACAAACTTAATGCATTTTTTTAGCAAATCAAGAGAAATATTAATATTCTATAATCAAAAATTCTCAGTACAAAAAAATATCTAAAAAAACACAACAATGAAACCTTTTCAGACATACATTTCTAAAAACAGTGCTCTGTCAGCTGTTTAACATGTTTAATACACTCCATGTCGCACTCTCCTATATTTGATCTCCAGCCGAGTATACAGCAGTTGTTGTGTCCTGTATCATTTGAGTTCTCTAGCGGTCAGTTGATGAACCACAGTACTCGCCACTTCTTATAACACATCAAAAATAGTAAAGTATTGTTGGGCAGGGCTTGCTTTAAGGTCAGCTGAATTGGCTGCTAAAATGATTGGCTTCAAAATCACAGGCACAGCAAGTGTCACATAAGTTTGACAAATACTTTTTTATATTACAGTTCTACAAAATGAAAAATGCTGGAGAATAAAAAGAATGTATTGTATGAACTATGTATTTACATTAAACAGGTATAACCGAAGATGTAAAAGAACGTAAGACAACTGTATTTTTAATATATTACATTATACTGTGGTAAAGTAAAAAAGCAAATATGAAAAGAGATTAAATAAATTTATTTAGCGCGTTTGAAAAGAAACAAACACTTGTGGTTATGTAAAGATTAGCACTGGCAACACCATGAAACCTTCGATGAGAAAAAGAATGGAACAAAACCCCCTTTATACATTTACAGGAGCATGCAAAAAAATAAAACATACACATACAGTTTTACAAAAATAAAATATAGAAACAAACAAGGTTTTTGATAAACTAAGGACAAACTTTTGCACTTCTTCTGCAGTGCAAACATCATCCCACTGCTTACAGTAGAATTCCAGAGCCCCCAGTGTGGATGGTACATCTGACGTAAAAGTAAGTATGTACCCTCTTGATACCATTTCCACTTTGGTGTCAGTTTCGGATGAAGGGGTAGGGCTGAATCGGAAATCACAAACCACACGAATGGCCAACCGCCCGACCAAAAGAGACCGGAACATGTTGCAAAGCATTTTGATGTTTATAAAAGTTTAAAAATGACAAAACCACCCCTTTATGATAGATTGCATGTCCCATGTCTATACAAAAGTCATTCAAAATAATCACAGAAATAGCTCAATGTACAGGAATAATGCACCATTATTTAACCTCATAATACTCTGGTTATTAATGTTTAAACTATTTTCATTTATGGTTATAAGTTTAAGGAATGTAGCAACCGTTTGGCTAAAGAATATGGTTTCGTAGGTGCGGCCCGATTTGTAGGGTGTGTTTTCGACTCGTCCTCGGTTTCCATGGCTATGAGGTAGCTGCAAGAGAGAAAGAGAAACTCAGACCAAAAACTTCTTGCAGCTTGTCCAAGCCAGCAAAGGTTACTGAGTGCGGTCCAGGAATCCCACTCAACAATATAAAGCCCATGATTAAAATAACAAGAAGGCTTAGATAACAGAAAAGTCATCTTTATTTTCAACTAACCTTAATGACTGGCAATGAAACATGTGGAAAAGTCTACTTGAACTTTACAAACTGAGTTTAAAATGCAGGTAAACATCTACTTAAAATCATCAGCCAAAGCGACCTCTCCTATCAGAGAGAGCTTGCAGATTCTTCTACGACTCAAGTTACAAATGCAACTATCATTCTGAACGTCCTGATGAACGATGATGAAGGAAAATGTTCCAGAGCAGCTTCTCAATTCCAGAACGTCTAAGAGTGAGTCGGTCCAACAGTTTAAAGACTTCAACTGTTTGTTTCATGCCAAAAGTGCATGATTTAAAACCATGAGAGATAAGTCATGACTCGAGTCTTTGTCATCTTTACATCTGTAAAACAAACAGCGGAGACCAGAAGCCAGGAGAATGTGACAAACAGGCGAAAACCCTTCTCCAGACACTGGAGCTTGGGCAAATGTTACCCCAGACTCTTGATTGGTCTCTCCATGTCTCTTGATTGGTCGACAGATGAAAAAAAAAGTAAAAAAATAAAAATATCCCACTGGTAAAAATGAAGGGAAAAAAACAAAACTGCTGGATCGAATGAGAGAGCAAAAAGGAATGATCTAAGACTTTTTGGTATCTTGTGTGTTCCTCCTCTTAAGGTCACTCAGGTCCACTGGAATAAAAGCTGAAAAGAAGACAGTGAGAAAGACGGCGAATTAGTCTGTGGAAAAATCTAGTTTAAAGATTAAGCTCATAAATTATATGTCATGTAAACAATGGATTTCTGTTGAAATGCATAAAAATGCATGACAAATCCTGTCATGTTTTCCCCAATATCATTTGTTAATTGAGCAGAAAGCATCAGTTTTCCATCCAACTGTTGTTGGTGAATTCCACCAGTAATACACGCTTGAGGAACAAACAGACCCATTTATAACCTTCCTTTTATTTCTAAAATACTAGAGAAAGCTCAGCTAAGGTCCTTCTTGAGAACTACAAAGAGTTTCAATCAGGTTTTAGACCGCACAACAGCACAAAAGCCGCTTTAGTTAAAATCCTACATCCACTTCTCCTTGCATCTGACAAATGGAACATCTCCCTGATGGTTTTGCTTGATCTTAGGGCTGCATTTGACACAGCTGACCATTGCTAGAGAGACTAGAGAACCACACAGGTATTCAGCTCTCATACCTATCTGACCGAACCCAGTTTTTAAGCATCAATGGGGAATCATTGTATACAATAGCAGTGAAATATGAAATGCCACAAGGATCAGTCTTAGGCCCAATACTATTCTCTATCTATATGCTGCCTCTCAGCAACATTATTAGTAGACATGGTGTAAACTTTCCCTGCTGTGAGGATGATTTCAGCTCTATATCTCAACACGACCAAATGATACTGCTATAAAATCCCATCACTGATATAAAAAAAATTGGATGACAGATAACTTCCTTATGCTCAATTCAGAAAAAAAAAAACTCTTGAAAAGACAAACATGGCACTGTGACAAAACTATTAATATCTCCTCATTAGTGGAAAAACCTTGGATTTCTGATTTCTGGTAATCTAACGTTTGATAATACTACTGTTCAGTTTCTTCGCTCTTCCAGATTAAATCAAGATTAAAAACGCATCTCTTCAACCAAGCTCTTGATTAAAACATCAAAGAGCCCATATAATCATTTTGAAAACTAAATGATTTGGTTTTTGAAGTCCACCCAAGGTCAAAAAAACACTTTAATTATCGTTAAATACACATTTATTTTTACCGGATTTTAAACGACTCGTTTCAAATGAACTGGTTGTTTGAAACTCCTCCTTTACGTGATGCAACCTTTGATGATTGGTAGTTCGAACCGGCATCACATACTAGGGTTGGGGAATTGTGATGCTGAGCAACCTTGCTTGATCCATTGCCCTGCCCCTCCCCTGCCAAAGCTCTCAATAAACACACTCTGTTGGGAATTATCTGTTGTTTTATTTGTTTTTCAGTTCGACGTGCGCTGTTTGCATAATGCTGCTTAGGTACGTTGCAGGAATTGGGTTTGCTGTGGGAGTCTTAATGTTTTGGGACCTGTAGTTCAGCAATTGTGGGTAATGTAGTGTGTAATGGACGCGGGAAAAAATATAACGGGATGAAGGCGTTGTAAGGAGAATTAAGCGTTTTCTGTAGGTCATTCGCGCTGGAGAGGGCGGTCCAAATTGAGTAATTCTCATCTCTTCACAAGTTATTGAATCAACCATAAGCATAACCATTGCTGAAAATAACAACGAGGATCATGCAGTTCATTGGTGAGAAGCTTGTGCGTTTGCTGTAAGTGTTGCATAACTGTTTGTGTTTATGGCACGAGATACAGGTGAACAAAGTTTGGATCTATTTCAAATGTTGTATGGGTTTGGAACCAGGAGTGTGTTCAATCTTTCTGATGGTGTTTTGTTGACGTTATTAACCAATGTAATGGAAGGATTCTGTGCTCTCCCCTCTCAAGAGACAAAGTTCTGAGATCTCAGGGTGACAAGGAAAAAGACACGACAGTGAGTTCATGCTTCAACCTTAGTCACAAATTTATTGTCAGTTTCTTCAGGGATTTTATACATTTCAGATCAGTGGGTGTGAACAAAGATCCGCTTTTACGAGAAGGGGGACAGGGGACATCATGTACTTATCCGCAAGAAATTCTGACTTTAGCACTCAGGTGCGGTGTGGTCAGTGAGTCTCTTGAACTCTCAGGTCAGCCTGACCTTGGGCCTGTAAACTCTTGAATGCAATGGACAAGACTGTAATGAAGAGACTATAGGTTTTCTGTATCTGAATGTCTGTCATAATTCTGGGATTTCTATCACACCAATTTCGGTTGTTTAGCATAACCATGAATATTGCTGCGTCATCATTTAGGTGTGGAAGCACCCTTAAGAGTGATCACACTATGAAAGTTTTTGGGTTATCATTCATATTTTCTGCAAAATAGCCAGGAAATCCTTTTGCCAGGGTATGTACACTCTAAATCACAATATTAGAAAAACATATCATGTACATACTGTTTCATATAAAACTTCACAGTACCGTCTATTGTGGGGGCTTCTGATTAGTCTACATGACTAAGATGTTAGGATTACCATCACATCTGAGCTCGTTTGTGCTTGTGTGGACAGTAAATGTATATGGCGTTTGTATTTTTTCTATTATACCTTTGTTTCCTGCTTGAAACACCATTGACATGAAAACAAACTCACAATGTAGGTTGGGATTTGGGTTTTTTTCCACATACTCCTGTGGTCCATGATCGTTACGTTCACTGTTCTGTGGAGATTTGATGTCCCTCAAAACACAAAGCCAAGCTGGACAGAACCCACAGAAAATATTGAAAAGCATTGAACAGGTTTTCTTTCTTTGTGAGAGTTTTATGAGGTAAATGTGACTCACTATCGTGGATGAAGCGCACGTTCTCTTCATGCGCTGGAGTGAAAAGCTCTGCTGTGTTGGTGGGTGAACGAGGGCTGGACGTCCTCTTGTAAGTGTGCACTCTGGGGGTCGAGGAGCTGGAAGAGATGCCGTTCAAAATTTAGAGAACACAAAAATTATAGACACAAGCTGCAAACATGGAAATGATGGACGTCATTGTTAAAAAGCTGTTAATCAGGGTAAAAAGATTCTGCCATTAAAGACAAACCTGACATTTAAAATACATGCATTTATACCAAGTGTTTACAGTAGAAGCATGTACACTCAAAGTTAATTATGGATAAATTCTATTTATTTATGAATTTGTAGTTTGTAGATTGGGGTTTATTGTGAAGTTGAACTTGTATATATATATTATTTTGGCCTGTTACTGAATCAGAGAACAACTCACATAGATATTGTAGAGCTTTCAAAATGGGAGTGTGTTTGGTGTTTACATTTGTTAACCGATTTCTGGCGTTTTGTGCAATGCTCAGTTGGTTAGAATAACCAGTAATATTGCTGCATCATCATTTACTAGGCAGTAATGCTCTCGGCAACGTTAGATCTGTTATAAGTTGGTGATTGCACATTTGCCACTACCTCTTTTATAACTTCATAAACCCCTGACGACGTCATTGTCAATCACAATGTTTCACATTGGACATCGTTGATATCAAAATTGCTTGACATCGCCCAACCATAATGGGTAAGCTGAAGAACCATCTCAAGTGTGGTCTGTGGAAACAATATGCACCTCAAATTTGAGCTTCACAACTTACTAGGGCTGAGCAAAATGACCAACACCAGTGGTGGGGATAACAGTGGTTTATACGATTTTCTACTTCTCTTGTAACGTGAAACATGCCGTCTTTTCAACTGAACCACTGGCTGAAAAAAAAACATTGTATATCTGGTTCATTAAGCTAGCAATCAAATAATACTAGACAATGAATGCAAACCACTGTTATACCCGCCCCCATGGGAGAACTGTGCCAGAATGACAAACGTAAATTTCAGGATTGCAAAGGAAAACTTTGACAAAATTTAAAATTAACATTAACAAAATAAAAAGTGTATTTAAAATCAACGTAGAGATTTATTGTAATCACCGGATTATTTTTGTGTTCAGTTTGATTTTTTTCTTTGCTATAAACGTATTTGTTTGTTTTGTTGAAATTGCATTCCTTTTATTGCCATAAAATCAATGCCACAATGACCCCTTTACTCTGAAAAAGAGAAAGAACTTTACCTTGTCATTCTGTTTGAGTCTGTGGCCTCACAATCTCTGAGGTCACAATCACAAAGTCTGAGGCTCAAAAGGGTTCTTCACTCTTCTGCTTCAGTCTGTAGCAAACACAAATGCATTTGTTTAGATTTAAAATAACCATTCAGTCAAAAGAGCAACATGTAATTGTTACCAATCAGCAAAATGGAAAAAAGTTCTGATTTTTAACAGATTGTATTGTGTCTGTATAACTGTGGATAGGGAGAGGGAAATAAGATAATAATCATAAAAATGAACATAACTTTAAAATAAATAAACTATTATTAGTATTACCAACCACTGTAGCAAAGCCTGGGGACACAGCCAGTTATCTGAACTAGCGCTAAGCGATTAATTGAAGATTATATCTCGATTACGATTATTTTATTACTGTTTCATAACAGAATGGCATGACATAGTTTGCTTTTGGGGCCTTTGCCACCACTTTTCACACCCTTTAGGTGATACTTTTCTCTGATTGGAAAGAAAAGTGTGATAATGCCAACTGCTCAGTTGTTGAGCACACCGATTGGCTATAAAGACTAGTCAGAGCGGTATCGCTCAATGACATCCATTGTTCCATGTTGTGAGCGCACAGTGTTGTGTGTCTTCTTGTTTTGGCAGGTTGTGCAATCCTTGTGATCAAGCAGAACTAGAACGATGTAGAGGAGTGAAGCATTTTGAGTGATATGTCTAAAACAAGCCGCTCAGAGTGGATACTGGAATTCAGCGGAAACACAAAGACGAACTGTGAAGAGAAGAGCTAAGCCATACCAAAACAAGTCATTTCATAAAATCCGACAGGAAAGTAGCATTTGACTCACATTGGGCCTAAAGCAGGGAAACCTGTCTCTTTTAGGGATAAACTAACTGCAGGGTATCCAGCAGCAAAACTCTCATCCCGGTAATGCAAAGTTTTCACATTCGATTTGAAAAAGACACAAGACGAAATGAACAAAATACTATCTTTTGTTTGTCACTTTTAGCCTGGAGTTAGCAAAGCCACCTCACATTCTCTCAGTTTGTGTTGTTTTGCTTTTTTCATGTTTTCTAGCAAACTCAAACATTTCTCCACAGGGCTCTAGAGTGCGACCAATTTGGTTGCATATGCGACCTAATTTCTCAATGGTGCGACTAAAAAAAAATCAAAGGCTGCACCGGTGCGACCCGTCGTTCGAGGGGGAAAAAAAAGAAACTCCGTGAGTCTCCCTGTTGTTCAACAACAGACACACATTAGGCCCATATCGTGGTCTAAACCAATCAGAGATAGTGAAGAGCCCCCCTCTGATTGGCCGTGGTCCAGATTTTCCTGTATGTGTGTGAACGTACGTTTGAAAATGCATGTGACGCAGTCAGACAGAGAGAGGTGAGTCCATCAGGTAAACAGTGGATGTAGCCGTGGATTACGAGAGAAGATGAAAAGAACGATTGACAGATTTTTCATTAGAAAGATAAGTTAGGGCCTGATCGTGAAAATCATAACCAATGCTCTGACACGGAGCCATCAACCTCCCCTGTGACTGGCTCTAATACATTTAGAATTGAAACTATGAACTTTTCTATAAAACACATAACATGCCGCGATAAATGCACCGCTCAAGTGTCCCCTCTCCCCGCTGCCTTTCAGCGGCAGGCAGCAGCAAACAGATCATCAGACGAGGCCGAGATGATAATTAAGTTTAACGTTGCCTACAATATTGCAAAAGAAGAACTCCCCTTCACTAAATTCAAGTCCGAAATAATTCTTATGAAGAAAAATGGCTTGAACGTTAACCCGACGTACAGCAATGATGTCGCGCGCACCCAATTTATAGAAGTCATCGCAGATACATTGAAAAAAAAGACGTCTGTGCAAATTGTGAACAGTGCGTACATGGAATTCCTGATCGACGGAGACACATATATCGCCACAAAGGAATGAGTCATTGTGTACAGTCGTGTCTTGCGGAAAGGAAGACCGATGAATATATTATTGAACACATTGAGGTCGAGCATGCTCATGCCCAAGGTAAGCCATGTCATGTTATGGAGCCTATGTCAATAATATGCCTAGCGTCTCGTTACTGCATTAACCATAATATTATGATACTTAAAAATGAAAAAAATAAATAAATAGGCTGCATTATAAACTCTTGATCTGGGTAGTAAATGGTATTATCGTTTTTATTTGTTTAATTAGGAATTAATGCTGCTTCAAGGAAAGCATTTGCTGCTCTTGGGGACCAAAATCAGTTTAAAGTTTAAATTTCAGCTCAGAAAAGCACTTTAAACACCTTTTCAGTAAGTTTTAGTTACCTTTCTTGTAGAATTGTGCTTCAAATAAAGAACTTTATATTGACCAGGTTGTTAGTTAATAATTTACAAGTCAATATTGTCTATATGGACAGTAATTTAAAAAAAAATTGATAACTAAAAAAAGTGAACTTGTGAAAATGGGGTGTTAAATGTGATGCGGTTGAAAATTTCTGTGCACCTAACTTTTGTGCTGGTGCACCTAAGAAAAAAATGTAGGCGCACCAGTGCAAAAAGTTAGTCTAGAGCCCTGCTCCAGCAAAGCAGCATATGTTTCATTTAATGCAAGTCTACCTTTTGTTTTCATAATGTTAAAGCTAGGACTGCATTAGCTACGTTTAAATGGACAAATTTACCTCAAGTTTAATCTAACTGCATCTCTGTGTGACATGCACCATGCACATTTTTGGGGAAAATCGCAACAACACCAAAAACAGTACAGTGGCTAATCTAGTAAATTTTTGTGATGCCGAAATACAGTTAAAATGATATTTTCAACCAAAATGCCTAATTATATTAATTATTATTCTTGTTAATACACCATGCTAACACAAACTCTAAGATGTGATCTGCACAGTTGATTTAATCAATTAATCACCACGCTGAAATAAGTCACGTGAAGAGGTCAAATCAAGACGAATTATGTGATTTGAAGTTTCTTCGATCAAATGGACGTGGTTTGTAGTATTGGTGTAACATTAACAAACTACGTAAATCGGCGGTTGTTGCGTTAGCCCAATAGTCCCTGCAGGAAATTTAAGTTCGCAATAAGTCTGAATTAAACACAGCGAAAATCTCGAGAAAGTCCAGATGTGCGCAAAATCTATAAATGAGGCGTTTCAAACCTGTAGGAATGTTTCTCTTTCTCTTGTTATTTATGTTGTGGCCAGATTTGGCCAAAACGTTGCTAATGCCAACCAACTATTTCCGGGTCAGCCAACGCAGCATCATGCGCATGCGCAAACAGCGAGCGCTTCGATTTAGCTGCGAGATCAATTCAAGCGCTAATCTGACACGTCATCTTAAAATCTTACTCAAAGTGCTGGCAACTGTAATTGTATAATATATGTTTTACTTCTAAAATAAAAATTACGTATCAACGAAAGTGTTTCATAGATCAGTCATGCTTTTATTTTAAAAGATACAATGATATTGAATTCATCCCTATGCAAAACTTTTAAAATTTCCACGTCAACAATAAACAATGTGTTACAACTTTAAAATGTTTCAAAAAGCTTAACGTGTCTTTAGTCATCTAAAGTGTATAAAAATAACGCTATATACGCTTGTAATTCCATAACGTCTATTAGATTTAGCTACCTGGTTTCTCCTCTTATGAAGAATGGAGATATATGCACACTTCATCATACACCTCAACTGTAAGGGACTGAATACAGAAATTTAAAGAATTTTAAATGCAATAGATTTGAGTGTGATCATTCATATTACAGATCTAAATTTTCAGGATGTAGCTGGGTGATACTGGGTTTCAGCTCATTTCATTTGGTTCAGGTCTGCAAACTGTCTAGGCCACTCCAGTAGCAAGAAAAGCTTCTTATGGAGCCACCACAATCCTTGTGCTTTTAGGTCATTTTCATGCCGGGAAATTAAAGCCCATCTTCAATGCTGTAATAGAGGAAAGAAGGTTGCCCCTAACTCTTTTTATGCCTGACCCCAGTGCACCTCTCATCCATTTGTTGTAGTCACGCTGTTCACTTTGCAGAAAACAGCCCAATCATAAACTTTCCACCTCAATGCTTCATATTTGTGATGGTGTTCATGGGATTGTACTCATCTTCTCCCTGCCTCCTTGGCTAAGTGTGATGGTTCTGCTAGCGTTGGCTGAATGTATTTGGCACACTTAACTGGAACTTTCCAGTAAGGTTGAAGTCATTATCTATTGGATCTATTAGATTTCTGGGAGACGCGAGTGTTGTTTTTTATTTTTGTTCTGCCAAGTAACTTAGTGCTGCTGTATGATTCAGAAAAATTATTTAATGTTTGTACCGACAATGGGTGGTTTTAACAACTAAACATTTCACTGGCAATAGCACTCAAAGTTTACAGCAAATACAAATAAGTCTTGGAGTTTTGCTTAAAGCAATTAGTTGCTGGAACTCAAAAAGAGAGGCTTTGACCAGTTTTCTGACTGGATTTAGGAAGAGTATTATTTTCTATGCCTGGCCGACCATTTGCCAGCATTTGGAAGGACTCCCTTCAGATCTTGTTTTACAGGTTGTGTGATCTACCTGAGAAGCATGCGTAAACTGTGGTGAATGCAACAAGACACATGGCCATTGCAGTTTTATGCTTGTTCTAAAAAAAAATTCTATGACTGACTAAGTTGTTGTATGGCGATCACCAATCAGCTGTGGAGACATTTCCGTGTCCCAAAACGTGACGCTAATGGTCACATGGGCAGGTCTTGGCCATTGAAAACTGCCAAAACCCCAGAAACTAGACATTGAGGAGATATCTTGGATGCATTGCAGTATTTAGGAAATTAAAGTGTAGTTTGTTACAAGTAGTGTTTTTCTTTCTGAAAGCCATTGATACTTCATTTAATGGGAACTGACGTCTGAGGGAGATTACCAGTTTTCTTGACCAGTGGTGTATCCAGATAGCTGATCAGGGTGGCACTGGCTACCCCCAGAATTTGACTGGCAACCCAAAGGGTGCAATCCTTGTTTTCCACATCACAATTGGTTATTTGGCAAATAACAAGATTTTACTTTCCTTTAACATGCATGATTTTTTGTACGATGTCAAGCTCACAGGAACACAGACTGAGAGTCTGTGCTCATTAACACCTCGGAGAGAGAAGCTTTCAGTTTGGGATTTTAGTGCCAAACCAGCACGACACAAAGCAAGCCGTAACAGATAGTTCAATTCACTGCCTTAGAGTTCTAATGAAGCTTAAATCAAGCCACATATGGCTAATACATACACTTTCCTTGATGTTACCTCTTACAGTTACTGGAGCTTTTGAATCAGGTGGAGACCAATTTCACCATGAGTTTTCGACCCAAAGGATTTCCATAATTTCCAGGCAGCAGTGGTGGCCAGCCCCTGCCCATCTTCTTTTGACCAAAGTCCTCCCATTTATACCAGAGCCATCAAGATGGATTCTTTACTGCCTTGCCCAACTTATGGACCATCATGTCCTTTCCTACTATTGCTGTGAGCCTTTTAGATGGATTGTGCTGGGAAACCTCAACACCCAGCTTCAATTTGGAACAGCCAGGCATAACAAGATAACCTTTCTCTGTGCATTGATGGTTCAAGTCCTGGTACTTGGCCTCTTCACAACCTTCCTCCTCCGGGACAGTTAGTTCATTTAGAATGATCTTCTTTTCCTCCTCCGCTCTCATTTATTTAATAATCTTCGTAAAGAACTCAAGCAGCAGAGGGAGGCAATGCAACAACAAGCAGAACGCCACCATTCATGAAACAAGAAGAAAAATATAAGCCAGAAGACAAACTACAAATACTCTCTAAAAGAAGAGGGGTAACATACAAATGGAAATGTCATTAACATTAAATGATAGGGACTGTATTTATGCAACATAGAAAGTATGAAGAACACGTTTTTAACTTAGAAGTAAACCAGACTAAATTGGATGTAAACATATTAAATAGTAATTCAATAAAATTTATATTCGGCTCAGTATTTAAGATTTTTAAAAGAACGGCAAAGGATAAAAATTATTTAGGGGAAAAATAGGTCTCGCACCGTAGCTGCTACTCCATTACAGAAGGTGGCGGTAATGCCCTGCCAACAGCCATAAAATGCCAAAGAAGAAGCTAAAGCTAACGCGCAACTATACCACAGTAATCCTAAAGTAAAGATAGCAGAAACAGAGGAACAAAGAGGTCAGCCTTTCCATTCTCTCTGTTTTAACGCTTGTGAGGAACACAATGTGAAAGCAAATTAACAACACAAATAAGCTGGCAGATTTGTCAGTTTGATGTCAAAAATGAGTCAAAGCTTGATTCCCTTTCAGTTTTATATGATTTTGCGTTCAGTTTTAAGAGATACTATTTGCAGTGGAATTTGGTCAACTAAAGGAAGTTGATGCAATAAAATGTTTTTTTCTTTGTTTTTTTTTTTTTTGCTTAAGACGGCAAATATGTGTGACATCAAATTGATATTGAGATATCACTGTGTATATGTACACTTTTATGAATCTCTTTTCAAAAATGGCTTCAAATTTTCCCAATGGCAGTAGGTGGTGTCACACTGTGCATATTTTTTTACAGTCTATGGAGTCATCACAAAACACACTTGAATTTGTATTTACATGTAAGGAACACATTTTTAAAATAAAGGGCAATATATTGAAGCTTTAAATGCTGGTAGTTATACGCGAATTGTTAAACATATTTTTATTTTATTTAACATTTATTGTAAGCATTAACACACACAGTCTAAATGTTAACTAATTATTGGTAGATAATGATGTGGACCAAATTTAATGTAAATTAGACCCAAAAAAAACTTGGAGGATTGCATAAAGGTTGCTTTTAATAAAAATGTTATTAACATAAATTTAAGTGGATTTTTTGACCTGTGGCGTTGCTAGAGAGTTAGTTAGAGACTCCAAACTTTGTGTAATGAAATGCCAGACTGAGCACCAACAGTTTTCAAAAACACTCCTCTTTCCTGCAAGCTGTTCTATGTGCTGCCGTTGATGGATGATATGGGAGAAGAAGAATCGTCGCGGCCTGCATTTACATTTATGTGTTTAGCAGATTTGCTTCTATCAAAATCACAGAATTTCACATTTACCAGTGTGGTTCAGATACTTTGAAGAGACGTGTGGTGAGGCCCCTCACCATAGATGAATTGAATATACGCCAGGCATAAAGCTCGTATGGAGAAACATTCATCCTAAAGTTTAACATTTATACACAGGGGCTCTCGGGGTTATATACCAGTAACTTTTTGGCCAGTAACTCTTCATTCCATTGAAGAGATCCAGAAGCAAATCTAAACACACTGTCCTCCACCTCACGGTCTCTGCTGTAGTCTAGAAAGCTTTGAGGCTACTGACCTCTAGTGGTTGGTTTTCGAAAGGGCCGTAGCAAGCTTTTTAAGACTGTTTGTTTGGATGGGGAACTTGTTATTTCAATAGTTTTTTAACCCTTGTGCACTGTTCAAATTCCACTGTGATAAGAGGTAAAAAGAGGCACAATTATTTTTCATTTTGGAAATATATAATTTTTACTTAGTAATTTGGAAATCTTAAGTAATTAATTAAGTTTTTTTTTCTGAAATCAATATCATCATGTTAGATCCTGGAAAGAATTCTGGCTTTAAAATAAATGTAGTAGCTTTGATCAGAGCTAAGGGTAGATAAAGATACTCATGCAAAATAAATAAATAAAATAATTATTTAATAGATTTTAAGCAGTTTAATTAGCATTAATGAGCAGTTGACAGGTGTACCTAATAAAATGGCCAGTGATTGTAAATGATTTACACGAGATTTTGCAAAATTCTCGTTTTGTTTCAAAAATTTCAATCAAATTCTGAAATTGTGGTGGAAATATTTTCATGAAACATTTTAAAAATGCACATGAAAAATATCTAAAACCAAACAAACAAGCATTTAGTAAATGGCTGCAAGAAAACAAAGAGGGAGATTTCCACTTGCAGGGAGCGTAATATTGTCAGTTTTTGTTACTGTGACGTAATACTTGACGTAAATATACTACAAGTTTCACTTTCAGATATATTCCTACTTTCAGCCCACTCAGCATAAATACTGATACATATACATTCAGAAGGCAAAACTATTTTAAAATAAATTCATCTTTATTTATGAAAACGTAAAAAATAAGACTTTAACAAGAGACATTCAGTATTTCTGCTGCTCAGCAGACAGACAGCTCGACACATCCAGTCAACATGACGCATCTCGACATGTCAGAACCAATTCAGCACAACTCGACTCAAAGCAAAGCAGAAAAATCACTCTCTTCCCACCGACACTTTCACAGTATAGATCACTTTCTAGAATAGTGAAAAAACAACCAGAAGTGATCTGTGCACCCCGGGGGTTCAGTCTGAGAAACAAACTCATCTTCATCGTGGTATAATACCTCATCTCCCTTACGATATGAACTAAACTTTTTCTGTTTTCTCCAAATTTTCTTCCGTAAAAATCCCCCATTTCTTCTCATATTTCACATGTTATAGAAATAAAACTGCACATAGACAAGCAAACAGAAACGTGTGGATACAGGGTTTGGTTTTTCTCTGGACTTGTAAAATAGTCACTTTGTGTATCTAAGTATCAAATCAAAAAAGTGAAGTGTTCAGTTCATCCCCACAGAACAAAGAGCTCAGGATCTGCGTGGTCTTTCTTTCAAGTCTGACCCTTGCCCAAGGATTCAGACGCAGCCAGTCTGGAAAAGTTTAACCAGCTCTGAACAGTCCGGGTCGATCAGGTCAGCTGGTTTCTCTCCGTTCTCATTCTCGGCCTCTGTGCTGGCACCCAGAGTTAAAAGGTACCTGCAGGGAATAAAATAGACTCTATTTCAATCCTGTTGAACTGATTAGCAATGGTTTCTGAATCCGAATCACTCTTTTCAGAGAATTTCTTCTCACTATATTGAGCTTAAATCAGTGTTTCTCAATCTATGCAGCGCATGGGTAGGAATTGTTGCCGGGGCACGAGGGCAACGAGATTTAATTATCTAATCAATTGCAAATTAAATCAACCAACTCCCTCCTCTCACATTATTAAACACACTGAAATAAATTAGCCAAACAGAACCTGTTTTAAACCTGTTTCGAATTCAGTACGAATGACACAATCCACTTATTGTTTAAGTTTTGCTTCAAATATGTGTAGAAAGTAAAATATTTATTTTTGTTTTAAACGACCATTACAAGAGTTATAATTTGCAACAAATGTGCAATCTGAAATGTGATCTGTTTCAGATTCTTTTAGACCCCAAATCGGTGCCATCTAGTGGTGAAAAAAAGGATAACGTAAGACATGTCATAAGGGCTCTATTTTCTCAAAATTTCTGCACAAAAGAAAGCACAATGGAACAAAAAGTACTTGGAACAGTGTATAATGTGATACAATTTTCACATTGTTTTGACTTTGTATTTGCTTTTTAGGGGTATTTATGAATTTTTATTTTGTATCAACATAAAAACTGATTGTGGTCAATTTTTTTATTTTTTGCAGTTAGAAAATCGTGCTCAGAATTGAATCAGGGTTGTGGAATTATTGTGCAATGTAATGCAAAAGAAGCTTGGATTTTTCTAAAAAATGATATGAAGCATTGACACAAAAATTGTTTTAAAGATAATTTATTAGAGCATAATTTGTAAAGTAGTAAAAAAAAAATGCCCAAAAAGGTTCCAATTATTTTGGGGGCTTTTCCAGCTTTTATTTAAGACAGGACATTGAGCAAGTAGAGAAATACATCAGGGTCTGGAATTGAACCTTTGTCGCACAGCATATATGTCCAGCACACCTTCACCACCGTGCTGGACAGTTCCAGCCCTTTTCAATAAGAAAACTAGTCCAAATAAAACGTACAAATGTAATTAATCTGTGCGTTTTATTCCATCATTAACAAGCCAAAAGTTATTCTAAATAACTCTTTAGAAATATTCCTGCAATGAAGGGCACCCCTTACAATTTTCTTCTCTTTTTAATCAATTAAAAATGTTGTACATCATATTATAATTTACACATTTCGTGCTAAAATATAGCATTTCAGTAAAAAAAAATCTGTAATCACGTATTACTAGAGTGACCATTATTTGATTTCCAAAAAAGAGGACAGTCGACGCGGCCTCAAGACACAAATTCAGACAGGCTTCTTGGAGGTTGATGATTATTATTCCTCTTAGGTGCAAAATTAACTTCTGTTATAGAATAAAATAAAATCTGTAAAAATGAGTAACAAAAATAGCTCTCTTATACTCTTTACAAATAAATAAATAATAATATGAACTTATGCTCTAAATATGAACTCTTCTGTTAGAAAATCCAGCTTCAACAATCTATCTCTGTACCTGTAATAAGATAAATAATAGAAGAGTCTCTCTCTCTCTCTCTCTCTCTCTCTATATATATATTTATATATATATATATATATATATATATTTATGATCTATACTTCTCTTCTTTCAATTACTTCTCTTGGGCAACAAACTAGTACCGTAGTATTGTGTGCAAAGCAGCGTACGCTGCTGACTGGACGCAAAAAGTGGACTTGTCAGGGCAAAGGTGGACGATTGGTCACCCTACATATGACAAAAAAAAACATAATAAATAACATTTCTTTACATTCGGGATAAAAATCAAATTTTTATTTTATTAAGAACAAGCTAGTCATTTCAGAACATTTTAAAAGTTTGTATAAGAGTGTTTTTGTTTATTCAAAGACTCCTGCTCATAGCCAAACAATATTTAAAAAGATGTTTCTTATTCTAAAAGTAATTACAAAATTTTTTTTCTCATCTGTCAAGGGGTTCATCGCATTAGCTTCCTCCAACTAAAAGCAAAACAAAAGCCTCTGCGTCACACCATATGTTACAGCAGGATTTGTCTGATCAAGACATCTATGGACATTCTGGTTGCATGTGGAAAGTTAAGTACAAATCGTTAATTATTTACAATGATTTATTGGAGAAACTGTTAGCTCATGAGGTGTTCTGTAGCTAATGCAGTCCCTCACTGAGAGAATGAACAATCCCACACTTGAATAACATTTAATTCTATATACTTTAAAATGTTTTTCAACCCACACAAGAGACGGCTAGGGGCTGCATTTAACTCATATAAGGAATTTTTTGGTGCAGCATTTCTTAAAGGCGATTCAGAGACATTTCCATTTCAGTGGATGCGACCTCAGAATAGAGAAAGATCATGTGCATTCTCACCTTGCGATCTCAGGGTATCCGTCACTGCATGCCATGTGGAGTGGTGTCCAGCCGTTCTCGTCTCTCTGATGGACGTCTGCACCGTATTTCACCAGCAGCTTCACACACTCCAGGCTACCTGAGAGCACGGCCTCATGCAGAGCTGCCATTCCTGAGGAGACAACCAGGTTTGATCAAGCCATGGAGGGAGATTTTCCATGGAAATATGTTGTTTGGAACATTACCCCTAGGACCCCTAGGTTTATCTACACGCAGGATGAAATTCGAGATCAACAAGTTATTCTCTTTTAATATGTGTCTCACAGCAAACCAAGAGGGCAAGCACCTCTCTCTCCTAGTTCCTGTCTCTTCCCGTCAGGAATATAACCGTTGTCACTTTTCCAATGAACTTTTGTTGCTTTCGACATTTATAACAGCACGGCTCTACTCAGGGGGCCGTGTCCACCGTGTTCTGTACCCTTGTTGATGACTGACTGGACAGCTCTCTGATTGGCCATAAAGAATCATCCCAGAAATGTGTTATTACTGTGTGCGACACAAAACTGAGGTAAAACCAACCATCCTTCTTTTAACTGAGCCATTCGTTTGAGTGCAACCAACATATTCAGCATAAAACTTCGATGGTCTCCATACTTCCATGTTTTGTGTTTGTTTCTTTTTGTTTTTTTCATGCAAGGGTTGTGCACATGTCACATTTACTGTGATGTTACCAACAACGACGTAGTGGTGTGGAGTGTTGTGACATTTCTAAACCAAACTCAGAGCGGATACTGGGCAGAAACACAAACTGTGGCACGTAGAGCTATCCCAGACTAAGTCCAGTTGTGTCGCTTCTAAAGTCTGGTGGAAAAGTGTCTCTTAAATAAGAGAAAGGTGAATATAAATACGCCTCTGCATATGAAATTGTGTGAACTTTAAAATAATCACTTGTGCAACATTAGCCATCGAACGAGTTTTTGCCCTCCTGATGTACTGGTCTGTCTCCTGGTACCACCTCCATGCTCTGGACACACTAAAGTCAAGTGGTCACCATCAGCAGTTCATCTCCTTTATCGGTGGTGTCTTGCTGACCATCTTTCATTCCACCTGTCGTCTATGCTCTTTGTACAACGGTATACAGTGAACCCTCGTTTATCGGTTCCAGAACTGGCCGCGATAGCTGAAAATCCGCGAAGTAGGGACACCATATTTACAGTATTTATTTAACAGGTATTCAGCATTCAGAGTTTGAAAACCCTCCCTTTACATAGTACTGTTAACAAACCACCCTTAATACCTACATACAGTAAAATAAAACAGTAAGTGAACATAAAAAAATAGAAAGATTGTTATGGTGTGTACTGTACAACTGCACAGTATTTTACTTACCACGATAGAGTTGGAAGTTTCAATAAAGCTCTCCTCGTATGTACCAGATTTTGTACTGAATTATATTTCATAATCCAATGATCCAACAGTACTAGCAGTACTAGCATTTGAGTTCATAAAACTTATTAAAGGCCACTGTTCTGAGTTTTTCATCAGATATGGACGTAACCTTGAGAATAGACAAGATTTAAGTTTGGTTCGTAATCATAGGACACTCGACTCCTATTATTATTAGCTTTTGGTTTTCATACACAACCCAGAAGGCGATGGGTATCCTTTGTATTTCGAGTGTTTACAGCAGTAGTTAATTCAAACACTTCTCATGTGTTTAGTTATGACTGGAAAAGTGAGTGGATGAAAAGATCCTGGTCATTGTTTGACATTGAGCTTCAGACTGTATCTTACATATATATGACATAGACATAGAGATGAAATAGAAATGACAGAGATGTGTTCTTTTCTATTTACAGCCTGGGGCAGTGTGGCCAATTGAACGCAAACTTTACTAGATTAGAAATGTAGCACCTTTTTTTATTTTATTAATACAATAAAACACCCATTCAATTTGTGTAATGCATTTTCAATTCAATGATGTAAAGCATCAAAATATTTATTTACAAAATATAAGTACAACTATAATTTGAGAATGTAAGTTATGAAGAGAATGCTGTTGTTCAGTTGGTAGAGCATTGTGCTAACAACGCAAAGGTCGTGGGTTCAAATCCCAAGTAAAGCAAGAACTGACCAAAAGAAAAAATGTGTTGATTCTTTCAAATGTAAGTCGCTTTGGATAAAAGGGTCTTCTAAATGTGTAAATGTAAATTATATTAGTTCCAATAGAAATGTACCCGTATTTAATAAGGAAATGCACATGTAAAAGGATAAATACATTTAATTTACATGTTGCAATTGCACAAGCTACACACAAGCTTCCATACGGGTCAAGCAGTGACTTTCTTTCCCATTTTCTGCTTGCAGGTTGGATGCCTCCAAGAACAGAACTCAAGATAAAACAAAATTGTCCCCTTTTTACATTGCAATCACACACCGTTTAAAAGCAATTGATCTAGATTTTTATTTACTTCAGCTCACCCTGTTTGATGAATATTCAAAGTAGTTCAATCTGTCAATGAATGTTTATGTACATTTTCTTAAGTTTATGTAACAATGGCGTAGTCAGTATAGGCCGGCGGAGGCCTTCCCGAGAGGAGTTTGCATGCTGTCCCTGCACGGTGGATTTCCTCCAGGTTCCCCTTCCCCCTACGAGCCCAAACCTCCATCATGTCAACTCAATTCTCTAAATTCTTCTGTTGATGTGTGAGTGAATGTTTGCAGGGTGCACTCCACCTTTCCCACCAAGCAACCCTGTAACATTACATCAAGTCTATCCCAGCATGAAAAATGTAGTTGAATGCAGAAAATCGAGGATTTACATGCTTTCTCTCCGAGGCCATGCCAGACGAAATCCACTCACCAGAAGGGAAGATTGTGTCCAGTCGAACTTTCCTGGCCCTCATGAAACGTCCGATCTGCTCAAGCTCACTGTGCCGCACTAAATCCTGGAAGACCACATCGTTGGTGAAGCGGACAGCCCGAGCTGGTTTGACGGTAATAGAAGGGGTCAGCTGAACCCCTGACCTCGATGAGCCGGTCAGTCCAAGAGTCTTGGCACAGACAGAAGTATATGAAGATTTGGGTTTGTATGAAGGTGTGTACGCAGGTGGAGTGTAGTACGATCCAGTGTGGAGGGCACTAGGGCTGTACTTTGGTGAAGTGTAGTATCCGGACGAGTACGAGCTGTGTGATGGTGTGTATTGAGAATAACTCGGTGTGTTGGATCGTGTGTAGTGGGACACTGGGCACTGGTAGCTGAACTTCATTCCCGCAGATGCCACGGCTTCGCCTGCCCCCCTCAGCTCGAGAGGAGGACACAATCAAAGGTGAAAAATGAAGATTAGCCCCAAAAAAGAGTACAATCCTTTCGGGATCTTGAACTTTGACTTTTTTCGGATCACAGGCTTTGCTTTTTCAGACCGGTTCACTAGTCCTCAGTGACTCGTCCAGAGGGATCTGCTTCTTTTGGTTTCAGAGCTTTCTGCTCATCTGAGAGCAAAGCCTCCCTAAATACCCTTGGTTGGGTTATTTTAGGGCTGCAAGCTCTCGTATACCAGGAGAGGCTGTTTTGTAACTCCTCCCATGAACTTTCACATGCACATCAACTTTCGATCCCTCCCCTCAGAAAACAAGTGTGAATGTCTTGCTGACCCGGCCGCTTTACAAACTCACAATACTTGCTCTTCACTGACTGAGCTCATGACAGCGGTGTGGTAGCACACACATGTTGACAGCTGCAGTCAAGGCATTTTATGACAAGGTTTAACGTTCAAAACTCTCAAGAGACATGTTATCCTCTATTCAAAACAGACCTGTTGTAAATCATGGCCATCAGCAGGGTGTCCGTGCAGCTTAGAGCCCCGCAGAAAAACAGGCTATAAATGGGCTGGTGCTGGGATGGGACATAAATCACTGGTTACCTTTGGTTTTGAGGGTCTGTTTTAAATGCTCAGGTAGGTCAAACACACTGGTTACATAAACTGGTTAGTGAAGGGCAGGAAAGGGATAGCTGATGATGATGATTGTAGAAATACGATTCTTTGATTACTTTTCAATACAACGTCATTTAAGGAGCCTAATGTGTTGGAATAAAATAAAAGTTACGATTGTTTGCAGGCTCCTTTATGGTGTATCTTTTTAACTCTAACACCTTTATTATTTCTATTTATTTTATTTATTTATGATTATTTTTTATTTTAGCTGTTTTATTATTAATTAATGTTAACTTTATTGTTTATTATTCTCATGTTAGTTTCAGTAAGTCAAATATTCCTTAAATTATGAGTGTTGCGATTACTTAAAACCCAGTGAAGACTCCTTGGTTTGATATATGTTTTAAAATCTTATGTATAGTATATTTGATAGACTTCTTTTATCGTACAGTGTAAGATTTAAAAAAAAAAAACAGTGAACCAATGAAGAATTCTATTCCATTCAAAACCATCCATCCTGTTTTCATACCATCGATTGGCATCATTTGTTCTTGAAAATCCCCTAAAAAGTTCCAAGTTGGAGTCATGGACTCTTTGTAAACTTTTGTAACTTCTTGATGGACCATTTATGTAAGCTCAGAAATCATGGCTGGTATCCTCTTGATTAATACCGGCGTTGACCCTCAAATTCAGGGGTCTCAAACTTGCGGCCCATATCGCGATGATACGATAATGTGTGCCCCCGACTTTAATACAAAAGTTTAATGTTAGTGCGGCCCAAAAGTTTGATATGAATGGAACTTCGTAGTGTTTTGTGAGGAGCTGGATGAAACTCCCAATCACAGTGGATTATGTGGCCCTCAGGGCGGGACATTGAATGAGTGAAAGTTACAGCAGTGTTATGTGTTTTCTTCCGTGTCTGGCTGGCTCCCTTGTTTCTCCCTTGCACAGGTGGACATTTGACTAAAAAACGTAAGGCACAATGTCTATTCCATCTATTGGATGAGCCAGAAGCCAAAATGCGGAGACAAGGTACCTACACACCCACACATGTACCCCTGAACTTACACTTACACATTTTTTAAAGTTTCTTTCAGCACAACATTACAAGTAAACATATACACACTCAATAAGAGGTCTCTCTTTCTCTAAAAAATAAATCACGTGATCCTTATGTGGCTGGATATTAGAAAAGTAAAGTCATACGTCCTCGGTAACTTGAACCCATTTTAGGGTTGCGCCATGGTGAAAATCCATGCGAACCCAAAACTGGTTAATTCATTTTTTACTAAGGTCAGATTTGTGCTGGGAATTATAACTTAGATTGGAAATTTAAAAGTTTTAGAGGTTAATAACAAAGGGATTGGTAACAAACTCAGAACTACGGCCAAGATTACAAGATATGTACCGGTAATCATTATGTTGAAAATTGATTCACAAGTTCACAACCCTGACCTGCCTTGACGTAGAGCATGAGGTGGCGGTATGAACGTATATAATTTAGCTTTTTTTTTTTTTTTTTTACTAGATATCAACATGTATATAAATGTCTCTATCTGCTGAAGTGTTTTATGCACTTACCTTGTTTTGCCAGACTGTTGGGTATAAATTAATATGATTACATGGAACAAATGTTTGATTTAGATACTTGCTTAAATGATTCGATTGATGCTGGTCAGTGCTTCTAGTATAGTTACAGCCCAAAAACTACTGGGTTGAACTGTTCTAAATGTGGTTAAAACGGTCAGATATATAGCTGGCTATTACTAAATACTTATTTCACTCGTATTAGAGAAAATTGCTTATTAAAGCTTATGGATTGTTTCTTTGTACGGTGAGAAATATCAGCAGGGAGTCAAATATTCTTTCCCTGAAACACCAATCAATTTCAGTCTTGTGCAGGGTTGTCAAAAAAAAAAATTTGCTACGAGATCGAGGGCTTGACTGGTTCAATGTTTATTAAAACATATTGAAATGAATGCCTCTGTGAACATGTACTCTGCCTCTCACCTGGCTTTTCCCAGCATCCAGCTTCCTTTAAGCCATGGCAGATTTTCAACTTACCCTACCCTAATATGAAGCCTAATATTATTGAGCATATTTTTGGATTACTCGTAGTGTGTAATGAATTGCTAAGTCTCATCACTCAGACAACAAGAGAGAAATAGAAACATTTAAAGTGTATGGTTAAAATAACAACAGGACCACTTTAACCACAGATGTTCTGTGGATGTATATTTCTCACATTCTTCGCTCCCTTAATATCATCACAGACACACTGAAGATGTTGAGATCAGGCCATGCCTGCAGATACTCGATCTCCAGCCTTTTGATCAACTCATCAGCACATAGCACCTGCTGCCATTTTTTGGAGGACCACGCCTGCATATTAGGGAACTTGTTGCCAGATGAGAACGTCCTCCTGGAAGAACTCCTGAGACAGGCCACCCAGAGATGGAGAGATTCACCACTTTGGGCTGTCCATCGATCCGGCTCCTCAATGGAGGGGGCCTGGCGAAGCTTCCAGTGGCTCCTCATCTGGATCCGGCTGGGCTATACAATTCAGTTTTCACACCTTTACCCAAGGAACCGTGGTGTATTACACACCCCTGTCCCAAGGACAGGTGCTTTTGTAATGTGGGAGGAGAACCTCCCCCCTCCATGCAAAGGTACAGTAGAGCCGGTCCCTCCTGCTGACACAGGAAGAAAGTTTTAGAGCCCTTACTTCCTGGTTCTCAAGAAGACTGGTGGGTTGCGACTAGGGATGCTCCGATCCTATGTTTGTATCGGGAGTCTGTATCGATATGATAAAAATTTCCAGTTCAGTAATTGGCCAAAATAGCTTTTATCCAGCGTTTTTTTTTTTTTTTAATCGATCTGACCAAAGTTTACTGCACCATCTTGCGCCCTCGTGATAGTTAGGCGGATCATGTGCTATCATTGCACTGCTGTTTCCAAACAGGCTAAAGAGAAGAGTGCAGCTGACGCTATAGTAATGTCCAAGGCATCACACATTTGGAAGTATTTTACAGTTGTTTGTCCAACAAGCCCGACAGCTGCTTGCAAAATGTGTAAAGCGAATGTTTCACGGGGTGGTGCCAAGAATTCCAATATTAATGCAACAAACTTAATGAAGCCCAGGCAGAGATTTCACTCTAAAGAGCATACAGAGTTCACTGAGCTAAAAAAACAAAAGGTTGACGCTATGAAGCAGTTAACTCTGGAGAAGACGAGGGAAAAGACCATTAAGAAATTTCCGCCAGGGAGCATGAAAGCTGCAAATATTACAAAGAGAGTTCCGGAATTCATTGTTTTGGATGGATAACCGCTGTCTGTCATCAGTGACAAGGGATTCACATTCGAACACCTCGAACCCTGAAGACATGGTGGAAAGTTCCCCTAGGGATATCTCCCAAGCTCCTGGTCGTAACCATGAATGCTTCCCTATTGGGGTTGGGGCACCTTATGTAGTCGCCACCAGGTGGCTAGTACCTGGACTAAATGGCAGTCCTGTTGGCACATAAACCGTTTCTGGTGGACATTTCTGGGGTCTCAACCAGTTATCCAATGTGCTCTGAGATCTCACTTGGGCAAGTAGAGACACTATCCCCTGGAAGCCCAGCAGATTTAGGACAGATTCAAGGAGGCACATATAGATCTGTTCCCCTCCCTCAAGAACTCCCATTGCCACCTGCTTTACGCAAATACGAATGTCACGATCTCGAGGGTGGTTAGCAAATTGGACCCAAAAGCACTTAACTGAATTTAAATGTCTTTAATATGGATTGGCAAAGGAACAAAAACACAAAATACTGCCTTTGGTACGCAGGTTAAAAGTTACAAAAGGAAATCCAACTGAAAAAGTCTTCTAGTCAAAACATTAACAGAAAATAGTCCACTGAAGAGTTGAACACAGCTATGCGAAGGCACGGCTAGGAACTTCCAGTCCAAGGAACAAAAAAGTCAATAATGCTGGTAATCCTTAGGGAACAAGAGCGGAAGAGATTGTCCAACCAAATATAGAAACCTCTCATACAGAGTGAGATGAACTAGTGACAAGAGCAAGAAAACAGGGGTTTAAATAGCAAAAATAAACAAGCATCAGGTGGCAACAATAATAACAAGGGAACATATGGGGGAGGGGAGATAGGAGACCAATAAAGGAGAAAAGCACAAAATCCCAGAAATATTAGTAGTACTGTGACAACGAATTTGTAACAATAAAGTTGAACCAACGAAAATGTAGCATTTCAGACAAGAACCAGCTTTATTATTTGTCTGAAGATAATAGTAATAATAAAACTGTAATCTATCTACACATTTGAGGTAAAAGTGGAAAGGGAGTTCTTGAGCTGGAATTAACACTGAAGGTCAGATGATGTGTGTTTGAACAGTTCGTGGTCCCTGCACTGATTTGCAAGTCTGTTTCCGCACACTGCAGCTGTTCAAAGATCCTGCTTTCACTCATCAAGCTGCCAAAGAAACCTTCAGGACATAATTCTCTCCTAATCACATTATCAACACTATATTAGTGACTGAGATGTTTGTATTGGATATGACTTGATTTAAGAAACTTCACCCTTACTTACATGCAGTACTGTCCACAACATTTAATGCTTTCAGAAATAATAATTGCAAGAGTACAGCAACAAGACACAATGTAGTTATACTACATCAACAAGGTCTCTTTCAGGCAAAGATTTTAAAGTTCCTTGAACGTTTGGGGCTATATTTCTGAAAATGGAGCTCAAGATTTGCCTAGGATTACTGGTGTTTTCAATGCTGAGAAATACAAAAAGATACTTATCCATCCAGCAATACCATCAGGGATGTGTTTCATTGGCCCCAATTTTGTTCTACAGCAGGACAATTATCCAAAAGTACCTTTTCCTGTCCTGCTTAAAAGCCACCACATGGGTGAGTAGGTGCTTTGTTTGAGCTGGACAGTTTTGTTATCTCCAGTGAACACCTGGTGTGGTGTTTCCTCCTCTGGATGGAAGCAGCGAATTTATGTAGTTACTTTTTTATTTTCTTTTTCCTGCGGACAAGTTTACATTAATTACATCAGGACAGGAGGGTGTTAAAAGGAAAGGGGGAAGTGGATGAGAGATGTAGGTGAGGGGGAAAGATTCAGGGGTGAGAAAAATACAAGTTTCATATACTTATGTATACCAAAATTTGTAACAAACTTATATGGTGTATATATATATATATATATATATATATATATATATATATATATATATATATATATATATATATATATATATATGTACTTTATATGGTTCTTAAATATAACATATACGTTTGTTACCAGTCGTGCAGTACAGTTTTCACAGTTTGTACATAACTACATACATATATAAATATACATACACACAGTTAATGATCTATATTGGGACAACTATGAGGTCAGCCATATAACAGATGATAGATCACGGATGGAGAGTGGACATATATAATACAGGGGAGGCTATATATAATACAGATGATAGATCACAGATGGGGAGTGGACAGAAACTTACACATCACATAATGACCTGAACGGAGATACACAGACATTAAATAAATTGAGACATTAAGTGAATGCAGTATGAAGTTCCTAGGACAGGAGACCTAATCCATAAGCAGCAAATCAATATCCCAGCCGTCATCTCTAGTCTTCTGTGACCCAGGTGTGATGTGAGGTCTGCCTCAGGTCAGGCCACACATAGCCAAGAGCTACACGATCGCTCCCCACAGAACGACACCTCAGATCTGCAGCTCCACCCAACGGACCTGGACAAAGAGACTAGCCCTCCATTCCTAAATGTAGTGCATTTTTGAAGATGATATATGGGGCACAGGGGCCGGCCAGCCCCTGGAGCGAGTCAGTGGTAGATGTTATTGACCTTTTGATCGCTCCAGGAGGGTCCCCGACCCAGGGTAGAGTAGGGGCCCTCCTGGTATGAGACAGGGCCCTGACTGGCTCCATCAATGTGCTGTCCATCTGTCCATCCAGGAGCAGCACTGCCCCTCGGCCCGAGGGCTACGACAGAACCACCAAGGGGGACGCAGACATCAAGGAAGTAGCTGCCCCCCTGATCTCATCTAACATCTTCTTCTCCTTTCGGCTGTTCCCAGTTTAGGGGTCGCCACAGCGAATCATCCGTTTCCACCTAAATCTGTCCTTAGTATCCTCTACTCTTGCACCAACTACCTTCATGTCCTCTTTCAGCACATCCATATATCTCGTCTTTGGCCTTCCTCTTGACCTCTTTCCTGGCAGCTCCATCTCCACCATCCTTCTACCAATATAACCACTATCCCTCCTCTGCACATGTCCAAACCATCTCAATCTGGCCTCTCTGACTTTGTCTCCAAAACAACCAACCTGAGCTGTCCCTCTGATGTGCTCGTTCCTAATCTTGTCCATCCTCGTCACTCCTAAACTGAACCTCAACATCCTCATCTCTGCTACTTCTATCTCTGCCTCTTGTCTCTTCCTCACTGCCACAGTCTCTAATCCATACATCATCGCTGGTCTCACTACTGTTCTGTACACCTTTCCTTTGATTCTAGCTGACACTAAACACCCCTGACACTTTTCTCCATCCACTCCAACCTGCCTGCACTCGTCTCTTCACCTCTTTTCCACACTCCCCGTCACACTGGACTGTTGACCCCAAATACCTAAACTCCTGCACCTTCTTAACCTCAGCCCCCTGTAACCTCACTGTTCTATTTCCCTCTCTCTCGTTCAAACTCATGTATTCTATCTTACTGCGACTAACTTTCATTCCTCTTCTTTCTAGAGCTGACCTCCAACTTTCCAGTTTTTCCTCCACCTGCTCTCTGCTCTCACTACAGATCACAATGTCATCTGCAAACATCATTGTCCATGGAGATTCCTGCCTGACCTCATCTGTCAACCTGTCCATCACCATAGTAAACAAGAACGGACTCAAAGCTGATCCTTGATGTAGCCCTACCTCCACCTTGAACTCCTTTGTCTGACCTACAGCACATCTCACTGCTGTCTTACTTCTCTCATACATATCCTGAACTACTCTGACATACTTCTCTGCCACTCCTGACCTCCTCATACAGGACCATAGCTCCTCTCTCGGCACCCTGTCATACGCTTTTTCTAAATCCACAAAGACGCAGTGCAGCTCCTTCTGACCATCTCTGTACTTCTCCATTAACATTCTCAGAGCAAAAATTGCATCAGTAGTGCTCTTCCTAGGCATGAAGCCATACTGCTGTTCACAAATATCCACTTCCCTTCTTAACCTAGCTTCCACTACTCTTTCCCAAAGTGTGGCTTATCAACTTTATGCCTCTGTAGTTGTTACAACTCTGCACATCACCCTTGTTCTTAAAGATTGGCACTAGGACACTTCTCCTTCATTCCT
>SRMA01026790.1:289512-390263 GCA_007224835.1 Danionella cerebrum | reverse complement strand
CCTCTGGGAACACTTTCAATCACCTCATCTAACTCACTCCAAAATCTCTCCTTCTCTTCCAACTTACAGCCTACTTGTGGAGCATAACCACTCACTACATTCAACATCACCCCTTCAATTTCTAACTTCAAACTGATCACCCTGTCTGACACTCTTTTCACCTCTAAAACATTCCTCACAAACTCCTCCTTCAGGATCACTCCTACCCCATTTCTCTTCCTATCCACACCATAGTAAAACAGTTTGTATCCCCCTCCAATACTACGTGCTTTGCTACCCTTCCACCTGGTCTCCTGCACACACAGAATATCTACCTTCCTTTTCTATCATGTTCGCCAGCTCTCTACCCTTCCCTGTCATTGTACCAACGTTAAGAGTCCCTATTCTCAGATCTATACTCCTGCCTTTCCTCTTCTCTTTCTGTCGATGAATCCTTCTCCCTCCTCTCCTTCTTCGACCAACAGTAGTCCAATTTCCACCGGCACTCTGTAAGTCAACAGCACCGGAGGCGGTCGTTGTTAACCCGGGCCATGACCGATCCGGTATGAAATTAGATTTGATGACTCGCATGTTTGGTTTTTGGCATGTTTTACGCCGGATGCCCTTCCTGACGCAACCCTCTCTATTTATCCGGGCTTGGGACCGGCACAGAAGTCACTGGCTTGAAACCCCTGTGGCTAGATTGATCTCATCTAACATACACATCCATATTCACCCAAACACGCCCAGACAAACACGCACTCACATCCAGGAACTGCTGATCACGTGTGCCCAGAGTGAGCCCATACAGAGGGGAACGCCCCGTCCAGCACGGGCAGCCCCCAACCAATCCCCATCCAAAAGTATCTTCAGTGCAAACAATAACAATAAATACCCACGGAGCCCTGATCTCAGTACCATTGAGTGTGTCTAGGATTACATGTAGGAAGCGAGAAAGCTGCATCCACAGATCTGAGGTTAGTTCTTCATGGTGTTTGGAACAACCTCCAAGCAGAGTTCTTGTAGTAGTAGGACAACCCAGCAGCAGAACCATTGTCTGCCCATGTGTGGACTGCTTTTCAAAATTTCTTCCAGCGCATTGTAGAAACTGCCAGATAAAGACTTCATGTTCATCATAGAGCAACCTGTTTGGCATTTGCTTGAGAACACCATGATAAGCAGATTCACTTTTGGCACACATGCTCCTCACGAATGAGAGATGGTTCACTCTGAGCACATCTGATAAAAACAGGAAACATCATGCAGATGGATCAGACATGATTTATGAGGCACTTATTTGGAGGCGTTGGACGAGATCCTCAGGCCCATTGTAAGAACATGTTGGTTCAGTGGATACTGGGTTCAGTTTGATGCGTGACCGCAAGCCTTTTTGTGACTCTAGGGTGTCAGCAGCTCCTGTGTGATGAAAAGCTCCTCTCTCCAGATATGAATCTAATCAAGCTCTGCTGGGACACCATGTCTTGTTCCATCCATCAATGCCACATAGAACCACAGAGTGTCACGGAGATGACTGATGCCATTAGAACCATAAACAGATGTTGTAGGGAGTGCATGCATGTAAGCAACAAACACAGATTTTTTGCTGGAAGATTTAATTCATTGCGATCTATTATATTTCTATCTCCAGAAAATCTCACCAAGGTGAACAGTATTTATGAGTCCTTTGTTGGCCCTGACAGCAATGGTCCACTGGCAACAAAAACCTTTCAAAAACTCAACGGGCACTTCCAAAAAGTCAGATAAGAAACTTTGGAGTGCTCAGAGTTTTGTGAACAGAGCAGAGGTTAGCGTGCAGCCCTGAGCTGGAGGAGCAGCAGAGCAAGAGGAAACATGACAAGACGAGGTCGGTCTGAAATCCAAAGCCATGTCCACAAGCACCCGTTTTTTTCCTCATCTGCGTCAACAAAGAAATGCATCCATTCACTGTCCACACGTACAACGTGGGTTTCAAATACGATTAATCTTGGCTGGCGTTTTCAAAAATGTGCGGTTACTTGAAACCGGTGCTCTGGTTGCATATGGATGGAACGTATAACAGCAGAAAAATATGGGATTACATAACGACAAAATTCTGAGGGCAAAAAGTCCAATTTTGAGAGCGCAAAAGACATTGTGTTTTGTGAATAAAATTATCTTGCCAAGAAGCAAAAATAAAGCAAAAATTTTGAGTTTGCAAAAATACATTTTGAGCATACAATTTGTTTGTGTGTGCGCAGATGTTGTTTGCTCTCATATTTATGTGCTCGCTCAAAACAAACCACAGTTACAAACTGCCACAATTCCAGCCAATCAGAGAGTCTTCTATCTTCTGATTGGCTAGCCTGTAAACCAATCACAGCCTTCTCTCAGCAGAAGCAGATGAGAAAAGTTTTTTTATTTTATATTTTGAATTAACAATTCATGGTACAGTACAATTGTACTCCGCTGAATAAGATAGAACACAATATAAATGTAAATACAGTACAGAAGATAGAGAGAAAGTTTTCTGTCTAAAGATTTGTTTTTCTTATCTACAAGCTAAGATGGTTGTCTGCGATCAAGCTACTGATCTGAGACTTTTAAAACCATGATTCGTATACAGTAAAACTCTTTCTCACTTTTGAGAAATTTCTTCTGTACTGTATTTACACATCTTTTAATGTTAATTTGTTTCGACCCCTTATTCAGCTGAGTACACTTGTACTGTGCCTTGAATTATTACTAAAAAGAGGCCTGCCAATCAGAAGATAGAAGACTCTCTGATTGGTTAGCAGTTTGTAACTGTGGTTTGCTTTGAGAGAGTGCACGAATGTGAGAGCAAACAAGAGCGGCTCCACACTTGCACGAACACATTTTACGCTCTAAATAGACTTTTGCGCTTTCAGAAGACGTTTTTCATTGCAAGATCATTTCATTCACAAGAAGTTGGTGCGCTTACCAAATGACTTTTTGCGCTCTCAAAATAGGATGTTCGGCACTCAGGGTTGAGGCATTAATGTGATCCCATAAAATTTTATTTTTTTTTACCTGGATACGTGTAGACAGGGAATAAATATTGTTTAATTGTGTAGATTTGTAAAATGAAAAGTGAAAAAAATTATTGTCAGGAATATGATCCAACAATTCTCACAAACAGCTGCTAATAAGCTGACGCAAACATGAACTGAAACAGCAGCAGCTTTGTCGGAGGTTTAAAACTGAGAGGGGACACCACAATGCCTGCCAGTCATTGACGCTGGGCAGTCACTGCACACTCCAACACAGTTCTGCCAGTCAAGGCCATTCTCAGTGAAGTAGCTATCCATGCAGCGGCTTTGCTGCAGCCTCACCAATCATTTCACGGCACATGTCCACAGCGGCAGGCAGAACCAGTTCCTCCGCTATGGAGGAACACTTTCTTACTTTGTGCCACACGTGTGTCTACGAGGTAACTGGCACACTTAGCGTCGCCAGTCAGTGACACGATAGACCTTCTCTGCATCTGAAGCCCATCATCTTTTCTTTTGAAATAATCGACTGGCTTTCCGAACAAGCTTCGGATGTTTGGTTTTTCTAGATGGCGCCTGAATTTTGACGGTTTCAGTGCTTCATCTGAGAATGTTAGCCCACACTCAACACACTGGGCTCTGCCTCACTGCCTCCATGCACAAAGCCAAACCTTATAAAAATCGGGGTTGTATTTTCGTATAAATTTAGCCTTTGAAGAGGGACTGGCATAACTTTTTTCTTCATTTTTTTCGTTTTAAGAACTTCTCCATGTCTTCTGCAACTGCTTTCTTCACATATGGAATCGGGATCTCTCATTAATTACAACTACAAAAAGTAGTTGTTGATAGTACCTAGCATTTGACCGGGAAACTGCAGCATTGCGAGACGTGGTGCGTCAGCAATTAGTGACGCTCTCAAGGAGGTGGAAGGTCACATGTCCTGGAGCAGCAAAAGAACACCTAATCCTCCAAATTAATTTTATTATTGTTAAAGTGTATATGTTTTATGCTCTCAATTATATTTTCTATTTGTATGAATTTTTCAGTCTTGATGTTTTTGTTTTTATGTGACTGTGTGTCATGTGACCTAATCATTGACTGAATGAACACACGTGCATTATATTTTTAATTAAAGAGAGCACACCAGTGAGTGTGTCAGTGGAATAGTGAAACGTTCTGTGTGTAGTTTGATTTACTCTGCTAACAGGTTATGGGCCCAGGCCAGTTTATGTAACAAAGTTTGTGTAGTTACACCGGGTGAAAGTCGCAAATGAATCCTGCGTGTACCCAAGGTGGAAAATAAAGATGAGTATAAAAGCACGGGAATCTGTAACTGCAAGCCGTTGGTCGAGATTACTATTCGACGGGGATGAGAAAAATTATGAGCTATGGGAGACAAAATTTTTGGGCCACCTTTGTCTGCAGGGACTGAAAGACACTATTTTAATTTAACCTTTTGATGATGATGATGAGGAGGATACGGTGAAGAATGCCGAAGCGTATGTGGAGCTAATACAGTTTCTGGACGACAAAAGTCTATCGCTGGTAATGAGGGAAGCAGCTGATGTCGGACGGAGAGTGCGGAAGATTCTAAGGGAATATTATGCTGGCACAGGAAAGCCCCGGGTAATAAGTTAATATACGGAGTTAACGTCATTGCAAAAGTTGTGAAGCGAGAGCGTCTCTGAATATGTCATCAGAGCAGAGACTGCAATCACTGCTTTGAGAAACGCGGACGAAAATTTAAGTGACAGACTTTTAATAGCAATGGTTTTGAAAGGACTTCCAGAGACATTTAAGCCTTTTGCAATTCCCGTGACGCAGAAAGATGATAAAATGACTTTTGCTCCGAAGTTATGAGGACATTGAAAATATGCGAGCAGCTTAATCAGAGGACAACGTAATGAAAGCAAAGGCACAGTGGAGCAGGAAAACTGTTTCAGTCGGTACATCTTCTACTGTTGGAAGCGGAGCTGAAAATAGTCACATTGTCTGTTACGGATGTGGAATGAAAGGCCACAAAGCAAGGTTTTGACAACATAAACAGTGGTGTAGTTACTGTAAAAGTTCAACGCACTGGGATGCCAACTGCAGGAGGAGAAAGCAGCGAGACAACGCATGAAAGGTTTACGAGACTGGTGAAAAGGAATATGTTTTCCGGGCAAGTGACGTGAGCAAAAGCAGCTATGGAGATGGTGCACACAGACTTGGCAGGGCCTATAGACCCAGTGTCCAAAGATGGTCATCGGTATCCACTATCTCTTACGGATGATGACTCTAGTGCTGTGTTTGTATATTTCTTAAAAAGTAAGAGTGACACAGTAGTTGCAACAGAAAAGTTTCTTGCTGACATGGCTCCATATGGTAAGATGAAGTGTATCCGGTCTGACAATGGTACAGAGTTTACAGGTAGAGAGTACCAAGCATTACTAAGTAGGAGTTGTATTAGACATGAGACCTCAGCTCCATACTCTCCACACCAGAACAGCACAGCTGAGCGAAACTGGCGAACCTTATTTGACATGACTAGATGCATGTTAATAGAGAGTGGACTACCAAAAACATTATGGACCTATGCAGTCCAGACAGCTGCGGTAGTGAGGAACCGATGTTTTAACAGTCGCACAAAACAAACAGCTTACTTCATGTTAACAGGCAAACAACCAAACATTTCAAGAATGCAGATGTTTGGGTCAACATGTTACGCCTACAAACTATCCAAAATGGATGCTGACTCTGAGACTGATATGGTATCAATTGATGACGACCAATTCAAGTTCAGGAATAATTCCAGAGAAACGGACAAACCCCCTAATGAGGAGATTCAAAGTACTAAAGGACAGGTCACAGTTAAAGAGCCAGAAGTGTGTAGTGATGAGATTCAAAAGAAAGAAGATGAACCTGAGCAGAGAAGAAAAGACCAGGTTATTTAGATGACTATGTGTGTGGTTTTGAGAGTAATGTAATTGATGTTGATTATTGTTACAGACTATTGTGCAATGTACCCCAAACATATAGAGAAGCTGTGACATCTGAGAATGCAAACGAGTGGGTTAAGGCAATGGATGATGAGATACAGGCATTAAAGGAAAATGAAACCTTTACCCTAACTGACTTACCTGTAGGGTAAAAATGGGTTTATACAGTTAAAAAGGAGAGTGATGGAAAAGACATCTACAAGGCACGGTTACAGTCAGGAGAAAGGTGTAAACTATGATGAGACTTTTTCTCCAACTGCCAGTATGACCAGTATCAGAGTAGTGCTTCAGAAAGCAGTTCAGGAAAATCTGATCATTCATCAAATGGATGTGAAAACCGCATATTTGCATGCACCAATAGAGTGTGAAATCTATATGAAACAACCAGAGGGTTATGAAGTTAAATCTAAGAGCAACAAAGAACTAGTGTTTAAACTGGAAAAGTCACTGTATGGATTGATATGGAACTGGGACAGAATGTTGCATGAGTATTTGTGTGAACTCAAGTTGGTTCAGAACCCAGCTGATCATTGTGTTTACACAAAGAGTACAGAAACCGAGAAAGTTTTCATAATCATGTGGGTTGATGACTTGATTATTGCAGCCAATAATGAGAATGTGCTCAATAATGTGAAAAAGATGCTCATGTCAAAATTTAGGATGAAAGATTTGGGGAAGCTAAAATATTTCCTAGCCATTGACTTTGAACAAAATGATGATTATGTTAAGATGTCTCAATGTAGGTATGTCAGGAAAATACTTGAGAAATTTGAAATGAAGGACTGTAAATCTAGAGCTACGCCCTGTGAACAAAAATGCAACTACACAGATGATGCGATGCTGAGGCGATGAAAGATGTCAGAAAATATAGAGAGGTAGTATGTAGCTTAATCTATTTGACAATGTGTACGAGACCAGATCTAAGTTTTGTAGTGAGTAAGCCATCACAATATTTTGCTAAGCCCACTGTAGAACAATGGAGTAGTGTAAAGCATGTTTTGAGATATTTAGCAGGCACTCAAAACAAAGAACTGTGTTATTGGAAAGGGATGAATGAACAGCTGATACATGCGTACAGTGATGCAAACTGGGAAACTGATGTGAGTGATAGAAAAAGTACTACAGGTTATTGCATTAGCCTGAATGGGAATGGTCCATTAGTCTCATGGAAGACCAAGAGGCAGCCTACAGTTGCACTGTCCACTTGTGAGGCATTAGCTATGACTGTACAAGAGTGCTTATATCTAGAACAACTGCTACAAAACATTGATGGTATGAAGTATAAGTCTAAAATCTATGAGGACAGTCAAAGTGCTATAGCTTTAGCAAAGAATCCTGTGTACAGACAGAGATGTAAACATATAGACATTAAATATCATTTCTTGAGGTCTGTAATAAATGAAGGGAGAATCAGTCTGAAGTATTGCCCAACTGAAAATATGGTTGCAGATATACTGACAAAACCAGCAACAAAACAAAAATTAAAGGAATTTAGTATGTTTATGTTTGGTGTATAAAGCTTCTTCTTATTATTATGTTGAAATTATTAAGTTTTTAAACTATCATTTAAGTTATTAAATTATCATTGACTGAATGAACACACATACATTTTATTTCTAATTAAAGAGAGCGCACCAGTGAGTGTGTCAATTAAATAGTGAAACGTTCTGTGTGTAGTTTGATTTACTCTGCTAATAATTATTAATACTATTTATTATTTGTTTTTAATGTCCTCCAATGGATTTGAGTGTGGTTTAAAAGGTAAAAAAAAAAAAAAAACTAAACATGAGGCAAAGAGCCACATGCTTATTTGGCTGAGGCTCTATTGGTGCATACCACAACGCCCGACTGACACCTGAGATTGTTTTTTCGCTGCCCACTCGTTGGCACTTGCAGACTGAGATTGGGCCGCGGCCCTTTGGTTAAGAATCACTGTGTTCCCTTTCAGTCGAAACGCAGACTAATGTTGATTTTTCGACTATGGGAGGAGCCCGTACCTGAGAGGGGTGGGACCGAATATATAACGGGCAAATTGATTTGCGGGTGTAGATTATTAAACAATTAATCAGCCGCTCTATAAGAGCAGAGCGTAGCTCTACACTCACCCTGCTTTATTCCCCGGAGCGAATGGTGGTTCCCTTTCAGTCGGTCCCGGAGACGTTAGTCGGGATTAGACCGACTGAATGGGAGCGAATCACCGTGAGAGCGACTGATGAACATATTAACGGGCAAATTAATTTGCAGGCGAAGGTGATTGATTAGCAATCAGCCGGGTATAAAGCCGGGCGTGCCTAAGCCTCAGTATGCAATTTTCCTTCGGAGCTGACTGAGTGAGACTCTCTCTCCTGAACTTTGACGCTCTCTTTTTCGCTTGAAAGATCAGTAGGTTGCTTGCCTCTCGGCACATTTTGGTGTAGACCTCTGCTAGCCCAGAATAGCACGCCACCAAAACGCCAGCACCTCGAAGATCTTCTCAGGCAAGCCTGTCCAGTGTTTCAGCCGTTTTCTCATAATCCTGTATGTTTTTCACGACACGATGAGCAAAACGTGCATTACTGGGTGAGCTCTGGTCCCGCGTCGGAAGCGGCGGGCTCCTGCCGCTTCTGTGCCGGACCCCTCTCCGCCTGTGCGACGCCAAAGAGAGCGACTCTCGTCACGGTCTCAGCCTTCGACCTCTGGTCCGAGGAAGACCCCCACACGACGAAAGTCGCAGTCAACCTCAGAGGGTTCTCGACGGCAGACGAGGGCTTCCACGAAGAAGTGCCCCTGAGGTTGGCAACTCGGGAGGAAATGAGCTCGTCTTTGGGTCTGGTCATCGACCCAGCTCACTTCCTACCCGAGAATAGCGGTCTCGCATGCCCGACGGTCTGGGGTTCCTCTTCCTCGGTCTCCGACGAAGACCCCGACATGGGCCCGAGCCCCGCTGGCCATGGCAGAGAGCGCGGGGGCACACCACCCCTGCCCTCATCTGACCATCTCCCAGGGTCCTCCCCTGGTGATTCCGCCCACAAGTCCGCCTCCGGGCGGCCCCGCCATGGGGACCATCGGCACGTCCCGACCACGACCCCTGTCAGCTTACCTGGGAGCCTGGCGGAAGCTTCCCGGGGTCTCACAGTGGGTGGTCCGGACAATCCGGCAGGGCTACACGATTCTCAATTCGTGTCCGCCCCCAGGTTTCGAGGTGTGCTTCACCTGTTCCCCGAACAGGCGCCTCATTCCTGTGAGAGGAGATCGATGCCCTTTTAACAAAAGGTGCGATCGAGCCGGTACCCCCAGCCGATATGGAACGAGGGTTTTACAGCCCATACTTCCTGGTCCCCAAGAAATCAGGCGGGCTGCGACGAACTGACGGTGAGATTTCTCAAGGGAGCTAGGCGTCTCAGGCCGCCTAGACCCCCCTCTGTTCCCTCTTGGGACCTCTCCGTCGCCCTGTCTGGGCTGCGGAAGTCTCCTTTTGAGCCGTTGCACTCTGCGGAGCTGCGCGTCCTCTCACTGAAGACCGCACTCCTGCTCGCTCTGGCCTCAATTAAGAGGGTGGGAGATCTCCAGGCACTGTCCGCCGACGAATCCTGCCTGGAATTCGGCCCTGGCGATTCTCTGGTTACCATCAGACCCAGGCCCGGATTCATCCCCAAGGTCCCATCCGTCCCCTTCCGGGACCAGGTGGTGACCCTGCAAGCTCTGCCCCGGGAGGAGGCAGAACCAGCCCAGGGTTCGTTATGTCCTGTGCGAGCTCTTCGGATCTACTTGGACAGAACCCGGGAGCTTCGCAGCTCCCAGCAGCTCTTCATATGTTTCGGAGGCCAGCGTAAGGGTTCCGCGGTCTCCAAGCAACGGCTTGCCCACTGGCTAGTGGAGGCCATTCGCCTTGCTTATGAGGTGTGTGAGGTTCCCTGCCCTCTCCATCTGAGGGCCCACTCCACTCGCGGCATCGCTGCCTCGTGGGCGTTGGCTAGAGGGGCCTCACTCTCCGACATATGTAGAGCTGCGGGCTGGTCTACACCTAATACGTTCATCAGGTTCTACAACCTTGATGTAGGCTCTGTTCCCTCTGCGGTCCTGAGTGGTGGCAGTCACCCTTAGGGGACGAAGCAGGTGTAAGCTTGCAGTACTCTCCTCGTCATCAGGAGAAGTACACCTTTCTAAGAGCTCCCCCTTCGGGCTGCTCTCCCATCCTCCCCCCTTCGGCATCTGACTGAGCGGAGCAGTCAGCGCTGCCAGGTTCCGTGTGGTGGCTTTGCTCCGGCCTGGTCCCCGCAGAACTAGGGTACAGATCTGGGAGTCCTCTCTGGCGCTCCCTTTCTATGTTCTCTATACAGCTCCCCCTTCAGGTGGCTAGTATGAACCCGTTCCGTTACTCCCCTTGTTTTTGGTGCGTAACGATGACTTCCGTCTCTGCCGATTTTCTCTTGCAGAACGATGACCCGCTGGTAGCCCTTCGGGCCTCGACGCGATCTCCGCCACTCCTCCCTGCGGGTCGAGGGGTGCCTCCTTCTGGTCGCCAGCATCAACCAAGTACAGCAGATGCTCTCAGTGTTGGACGACTTCCCCGTCAATGAGTGTTCCGGGCAGGGGCAGAAGGAGTTTCCCATTCAGGTACACGGCCTTGTTACTAACCCCTCTTTTGTGTTTAGTGCCGGCCTGTCTGGAAGGACTTCGGGCATGGCCCTTTACAGAGGCTCCCATTCAGTCGGTCTAATCCCGACTAACGTCTCCGGGACTGACTGAAAGGGAACGTCTAGGTTACTTGCGTAACCCCACGTTCCCTGAATAGGGAACGGAGACGTTACCCTTCGCCATGCCCTGGAAGTCATGATCTGAGGTAAGCTGGGAGGTAAGTGGGTCCAGCTCCTCGGAAAATTCCATACTGAGGCTTAGGCACGCCCGGCTTTATACCCGGCTGATTGCTAATCAATCACCTTCGCCTGCAAATTAATTTGCCCGTTAATATGTTCGTCAGTCGCTCTCACGGTGATTCGCTCCCATTCAGTCGGTCTAATCCCGACTAACGTCTCCGTTCCCTATTCAGGGAACGTGGGGTTACGCAAGTAACCTAGACGTTCCTCTGCATTTCGACGCTCATACACATGCTGACCTCTGTGCTTGATGTGCTGCTGCTAGCCCAGATAGCTACGCCATCTGATCGTGGCACCTGTGATTCACAGCAAGAGCCTGTCAGTGTTCACAGCATTTTGTCCTGTTATGTCCGGTTTTCCAGATGATTGGCAAACTCTTTATCTCTCCTGGCTGTGGTGGATTTATCTCGTTGAAGGACGGTCACAAGCGATGTGTGGAGTGTTTGGGCTTCAAACATGCCTGCATCGCACTTGTGAGGCATGAGTGTTTGCACTGCAACGCTCTGCTGAGCCGCACACTGAGGTACAGGAGGTCCTTTTTCGAGGAAGAGGACGCCGAGGCTTCGGCTTGTGGCGCTCTGCTTACTCAGGCTAGCTCCTCCGAGGCCCCAGCCGGTGGCGCAGGGCAAGTGACATCAGGCAACCCCTCGCGTTATCCCGGGATGCTCCTCCTCGCCCACCGCCAGTACCCTTCTTCCCGGAGGTGCATGACAAGCTAACAAAATTCTGGCAGGCTCCCCTGTCTGCGAGGGTCCGTAGCTCCTCCCCCTTCGCGGCTTCCTTGAGTGGAGCAGGCTGTTGCGGTGCACTTGTGCCCGAACAACGCTGCCGCTTGGCAATCACGCCTAGGTGTCCCCTCCAAATCCAGCAAGTTCTCGTCTGACCTGATGATGAAGGCTTACTCGGCGGTGGGTCAAGCTGCAGCTGCTTTGCATGCCATATGGCGACTTTCCAGGTCTACCAGGACAAAGTCCTCCATGACATGCACAAGAGTGGTGGCGGCACAGAGTCTTTGCAAGACTTGTGCTTGCTACGGATCTATCCCTTTGGGCTACGAAATCTGCAGAGCACAGTATTGGCCGCACAATGTCCACGCTCGTGGTCCAGGAATGCCATCTTTAGTTGGAAGAGGCGTCGATGCTCACAGAGGACCGTAACAGGTTCCTCGACGCGCCTGTTTCCCCAGATGGCCTCTTTGGAGTCACCGTGGATGACTTTGCGCTAAGGACTCCGCAATCAGGAAGCAAGCGGAGGGTCTGCCGAGCTCATGGTTCTGTGGCGTAACAAGCGCGGTTCCATTACGCTCGCCGTGGAGCCCCCTCCGGCAGACACCAAAGAGAGTGCCCTCCGTCACAGTCCAAAACTCCGGCCAAAAGTCCGAGGGGGACCCCTGCACGGCAGAGAGCACCGTCAACCTCAGAGGACTCTTGGCGGCAGACGAGGGCTTCTTCCCGTAAGAAGCGCCCCTGAGGTTGGCAACTCTGGAAGATGTGAGATCTGCCAGGGTCTGTCCATCGACCCGACTCCTCCTGGAGGGGGAGGAGGCCACCACACGCACCTCGCTGCCGACCTCCGGGTTGGCGGCACCCATCGTGTTAAAGACAGATTTCACCCCCTTCCCGAGTAGGGAAGGCCTATCAGTACCTTGTCCTGCCCTTCGGCCTGGCCCTCTCCCCGCGCATATTCATGAAGGTCGTCTGGGCTGCCCTCGCCCCGCTACGCCGGGCAGGCATACGGATCCTGGATTACCTGGACGACTGGCTACTGCTAGCCGACTCCATGGACCAGTTGATCCTCCAGAGGGACCTTGTGCTCATGCACCTTGGCCACCTAGGGGTTTCAGGTCAACTGGGAGAAAAGTCCAAGCGACTATTTTTCTCGGTCTGGAGTTGAACTCCGAGAACTTGAGGGTGTGGCCTACTGCAGAACAGCTGCGTCGTTTTGATGGACCTTCACACTGAGGGCATATTCCACTCGCAGCATCGCCGCCTCATGGGCATTGGCCTAGGGGGTCTCACTCGCCAACATATGTAGAGCTGCGGGCTGGTCGACACCCCAAACCTTCATCAGGCATTACTGCCTTTACTTAGGCGCTATGCCTTCTGCGATGCTGAGTTTGGGCTGACACAGTTGGGGGTAATACCCATGGACGCACATTCCCATGGGTTTGTGGAACATCCGTTCCCTTATCACTAACTCCAGTACCGATGAGGGATCTGACCCGGCCCTAAGCACCACTAGGATCCCCACAGAATTCGGGCCGGACTTGCGTATCCCCCCTATTTGAGTGGCCCAATCCGTGTATTCTATACAAGGTCCCTCTTCAGGTGCATTGTATACCCCCCCCCCAACTGGGGTTGAGAACTCTCCTTGCACTTACACTTCGCTTGCTGGAAGCCCTCTTCAGGTCTCTATGCAAGTCTCTGCGCCCCTGTTCCACATCAGGGGCGCACTCCTTCTGGTTGCCATGCAACTCACCCCGCTAATACACTATGTCCGGGCTAAGGGACAGAAGGAGTTCCCGGTCAGGCGCCTGACTGACACCTAACCTTCACAGCTTAGAGTCGGCCTGGCTGGATACACTGAGGCATGACTCTTTAAAGGGGTTCCCATAGTCGAAACATAGACGTTAGTCTGCTTTTCGACTGAAAGGGAACGTCTAGGCTACCTTCGTAACCCCCGTTCCCTGAAGGAGGGAATGCAGATGTCCCCTGGCCATGTACCTCAACTCCCTGATTTGAGGTGCTGTAGAGGTAAGTGGGTTCGGCTCCTCGGAAGAAAGCAGATTGAGTGTAGAGCTACGCTCTGCTCTTACAGAGCGGCTGATTAATTGTTTAATAATCTACACTCGCAAATTAATTTGCCCATTAATTTGCCCGTTATCGATTCGGTCCCACCCCTCTCAGGTTCGGGCTCCTCCCATAGGTTGAAACATCGACATTAGTCTGCATTCCCTCCTTCAGGGAAAGGGGGTTACGAAGGTAACCTAGACGGTATACTACTTGTATATGACTATTGAGTTACATTCACTAAACTAACTATAAAATTAACATTCTAAAATGACTAAATGTACTCTAGTTCAATTAACATGGAGAAGAAAGCTATACCACATGTAGCAGAATGACTGTGGGCTACAGGCTACTAACAGTATAGTTTATAATTGGCTACGTGAAAGCAATGTAATAAAGAATGAAGCCAGAATCACTAATGACCATAAGTGAGAGAAGAGGTAAAGTGTCTATCTGGTGATATCTGTGAAAAGCTCGGGTATATTCTGATTAGACACAGCAGTAAACACCAATGCTATGACAAGAAGCAGATTGTTATCATTATTTTATTCACTTTAAATTCAAGTAGTTCACACAAAACTGATGTTATGCACAAAGTGAGCATGTTGAATATTGCCTTCTCAGTATAAATATAATTTAGGTTTAATATATTCAATTTACTGTATTACTATAATAAGTATACTATATATATATATATATATATATATATATATATATATATATATATATATATATATAATAAAAGATAATGACTAAAGTCTGGTTAAAGTATAAGGAAAAATCTCAGTTTCTGAACTATTACGTATAATTTATTACATATACACAAATAACACGAAAACCAAAAAGCCAATCTGCAAACTGCATTTTTTGAGATTTGTTAATATAGAATTATTATTATCTATTATTTAATATAGTTTATTAAACATCCAGAATGCTAGCAGCCAATGTCTGTTGCAAGGTGGTACGTGTGCCTCAAATGGAGTGACAGCTGGAACAGCCAATCACGCGGCTGCAATACTTACAGTAACCAGTAGATGAATTTAGATCGACTGAGAAAAAAAAAAAATTGTTTGAAGCCGGGGCAGTGGATCTAGAAAGCAAGAGAGCTGTGTGGCTCTCTTCTTTGCCATTACACAATCATATCACGCTGTAAGATTTTAGTGTATTAGGCGCAGCAGTCTTTGGGTGGTTCGCCAATGTATTAGATTAGTCTACCTGGGCCTCGCCGAAGATGTCTCAAATCTGCTGAACAGCCCGAGGATAGAGTCGCCATTCTCCTGCAGTGGGGAGAAATCTGGACTGCGAATCTGCGATCCTGTTGCACTCCCCGGGGATGTGACTGGCTTTGAGCGACAGAAGTCTGCTCTGACTCCAGAGGAGCAACTGTTGAGCGAGGTAGTGCAGGCCAAGGGAGCGTACACCGCCCTGACCGTGATGCTGTCTGTCCTGACCAGTTTGTGCCGACCCCGGAGAAGCGGGCCGAAGCGCCGCAGAGCCAGGGTGACTGCAACTAGCTCGAGACGGTTGATGTGCCAGTGAGAAACCCACGGCTCCCCAACCGGTCTTGGAGGTGTCGGTGGTGACCACCACGCGATTGGAGGAACTCGTTAAGGACTCGGGCGGAATCACCAGGGACGGCAGCGAGGTGCATGTGGTGGACTCCCCCCCCCTCCAAGGGGAGCAGGGTCGGTGTCTTGACCTGGAAAGAACTCATATCCTCCCAAGTTGCCAACCTCAGGGGAGCTTTTACTAGAAACTCTCGTCTGCTTTCGAAAACCTCAGAGGTTGGCTCCGTCTTCCGCATGCAGGGGTTTTCCTTGAACCAGAGGTCGAAGGAGTAAACCCTGGCGGGAGACGTACTCTTTGGCAGCGAACAGGCGGAGAGGGTTCCAGCACAGAAGCAGCGAGCCCGCCGCTTCTGCCGTGGAACTATACCCAAACCCTCCACCTGCCATCTGAGGAGACAGGCGCGTACAGAAGCTGAAATTGGTCCTCGGGACGCATTGAAGCCTGCTCTAACCACAGATGGCGTTCCTGGACCACAAGCGTGGACATCGCGCGACCAATGTTCAGCACGGCTGATCTTGTGGCACGAAGTGGCAAATCAGCAGCTGAAAACGAGTCTCTGAGAGACTGCTGGTCGCCACCACCTTGGTGCATGTCACGGAGGACCTTGGCCTAAAAGACCTGTAAGGTCGCCATAGCATGCAATGATGCAGTAGATTGACCCGCAGCTGAATAAGCTCTCGTCAGAAGGGCTGACGAAAACCTCCCAGCTTTGGCGGGAACACTCGAACGAGACCGCCAAGCAGCAGCGCTGTCGGGGTAAGCACCGTGACAGCCTGCTCCACTCGGGGAACCGATGAGAAGACCCTAGCTGCTGCATTGACCAGGGTGGTGAAGGGGGAGGAGCTCAATCCCCTGCCTGGCAAAAATTATCCAGCCGCGACAGCATCGAATCGGGGGGAGGAGCCACCTTCCGATGCTGCAAGGGAGGACCATACGTGGTACCAGGCATCGCCGAAGCGCTATCCGATTTACTCACAGACCAGGCGGGAAGCACACTCAGTCTTTGGGGATGAGGGATCGCCTGACGCCGCTCTAGCGTCCGACTCAGCATAGCGTTGCAGAGCAAACACTCATGCTTCATGAGAGCCACGTCGGTGTGCTGGAAGCCAAACACTTCACACATTCTCTCGTGACCGTCTTTTCGACGAGAAAACCCACCACAGCCAGGATTAATGCACGTTTGCTCATCGTGTCATGAAGATGACATGATTAGCGCTAAAACGGCGAAATACTGGACAGGCTTATGCCAAAGGATCAAAAGTGCGGCAGTACGGTAGCTTGCAAACTGGGCTAGCAGAGGACGACACCGGAATGCCGAGGTAAGCAACCTTTTAATCACTTTTAGCTCGCGTCAAAGTATGGAGAAGAGAGTACACTCAGTCCGCTCCAAAGGAAAATTGCATACTGCTCACGCCCGGCTTTATACCCGGCTGATTGCTAATCAATCACCTATGCCTGCAAATTAATTTGCCCGTTAATATGTTCGGTCAGTCGCTCTCACTGGGATTCGCTCCCATTCAGTTGGTCTTATCCCGACTAACGTCTCTGGGACCGACTGAAAAGGGAACAGTGTTTACATTTTAATGCATTGTATTTACAGGGGTTGCATTTTTGTGTGCTGCATTTTAACATGGTTGTATATTTTTTCGTATCTCGAAGCAAAAAAATTCCCGTGAGACCTTTCGTATCTTGAACATTTCGGAACTCGAAGCATTTGTGTCGGGGTACTACTGTATTCACAAACCACGAAGAGGAAATAGAACTTACTGGTGCTATTTTTTATTTGGTAATAATTGCAGATGAAATGCATGCGTTACTGAATATGTAGCGGATAAAATATTACTGGACACTACTGCGTTACAGGAAAAAATAACATGTTACTGTAATACATTACAACACATTACTCCCAACACTATGTGTTTTTTGTATGGCAGTGTGTCAGAGCTGGCCGACAGTGATTGGCTTAGGGAATTGTTTTGTAGAGCATTGCATCCCCCTTGGATTGCTCCTATATGCTGCAGATGGTCATGTGACCATGTCAACAGAAATAAAGCGTGTTATACATAGTGGCAGCAACCTGAGCTTCACGGCTCTGTTCCTCTCAGTTCTCTGAATCCGAGCAGTCACAATAGCTGCTTCCGAGTAGGACCACAAACTCTTTGTAAAAGATGCAAAAATGATGTGTGGCCCCTTTTTTAAAAGAAAAGCAGCATGGCTTTGTTTGGTTTTGTTTCCTGCAACAGTAGATAAAAAGATTTATCTCATTTTACAGCATGACCTCCAATCTTTAAACATTCAGTTTAGAAGTTATGATACAATGGGCAACATTTCCCCAACACTCCATTCCCTGCTTATCTCCATGCATTATCTGGCTCAGAAATACATCTACAGGTCTATAATTTGTTAAGTTTAAGGATCGTTTCCACTCCAATTGTCCCTTTAACTCATGTCCTTATAAACCAAGTTCAAACCCTTCTCTCACTGACTCTGTGCAAACATATCCACTCTACCACCTTGCCCCATGTTTCTAGAACCATTTACATCGCCACCTGCTTAAACCTAATGTATTTGGCAGGCATTTCGACCTCTGTTCTATGAGGGTAACTTGATGCGTTCTACAGATTTGATGCTGCATTTATTCACAGATTAGTTGACTACTGAGAAAGGGGTTTACATCATGACCCCATTGCACAAATCCGGCAGGATGAAAAGTGTAAATCCCATCTCTAAATTAGGATTCATTAATCCCTCTCTCTAAAAAGCATGGGCCAGGCTGTAAAACAAACAAGGCACATGTGCACAAGCACACTGTCACGTAGCAAAGTGACTGTACACAGCCAGGAACATGGGTCAGATGGAATATTGAGATGTTTATTGGCACAATTCAGTTTGGTCATGCAGCAGTAGAATTAAAAGCTTTCGTCAAGCAATGGATAAGCAATTCCGTAGTGATGGTTTCTCTGGGAATTCTAATGGTTAGCTGCGACTCTCCAATGAAAGCTTCAGAGGGAAGCAAGACATCGAGGTAGTATGGCTAGGTGAGCTAAACCACCAGGCTTGAGCGAGGGAGTGCACCGGCTAGGATGCTAACAGGTGACACCAACTCGTGGATCAAGCCAACAATGGAGATTGCGCACCAAACACTCAAGATGAAACCTCTTTGGTCTGAAGAATAAGCACAGCACAAATAAGTTAAAGGTAAGTAACTCACACAGAAGATGGAAAAGCAAGGGAGGCCAGTAAGTTACCACGGGGGAAAGACAATGGCGACAAAGACCATGCTTCTGGGAGCTGGAGTTTATATAGGGGAGTTTGGTGATTGTGATTTTGGTAGGGGGAAGAGTTGTAGGTTCTAACACACAAGCTACATCTGACTGGATAGGCCTGGAATGACAGTAGCATTCACTTTCCAACCTGTTTATTCCCTTTTTGGGTCTGCCGGTGCCTATCTCCAGCGCACATTGGGCAAGAAGCGGGGGTACACCCTGGACAGGTCGCCACTCCATCACAGATGACAGAAGCTGCAAATTAAAAATGCAGAAATGGATTGTAAGCTCAGGGTACAGCTGACCACAACATTTACGACTGCATATTTTATCGGCATGCATTCTTGCTAATGTTAATCCCTTCAGAGTTGTCATAAATTAGCATTCAAGCCCAATGTACACTTCCCAACATCAAGTCCCTCTATAGACTCCTAACCAAAAGACCACAGCATATACGCAGGCTGCATCGAGTGACTCACACATATCAGAACCTCATAAGTACATCGTAAGCACTCCATTTCCCAGAAGCCCAGTGTCCACCGTCAATGTCATCCCCATGTGGTTACTAGAGTTTCCTAGCTCCGTCGACTTACTTGTACTGTGCTAACTCTCCAGACTGAATATGCTTCGCTCAGAGTGTTGCTGTTTGTGCGTGATCTCCATCTGCGACACAAGTGAGTACATCGGTTAGCACCCTAGCTAGTCTGGTGGCTAATGCTCAGTTGTTCTACTCACCTGACCTCTGGAACCTTTTTCTGAAGGCATATCTGCTTATTTGACATGTCAGTGATGAAATCTGGGAGGTCAACTCTTCTTCCTCTATGGTGGCCAAAATTGTACTTTTACCAACACACATCAGGTATTAAAGGATGTTTTTTTACCTCTCAATAAAACATTGCTATCCTGAAACCTAGAGCTCGTCTTTCCCTCAATCCAGATCCTTCTTTGGTTCAGATTATTTTCCATGACAACTATAAACCGAATGAACTCAACACAAATAAAAAGATCAAAGTATCACTACATTTGTTCTAATGTTACATTTTTACTCATTTTCTAAATACTTTTGTTAAATTACTTGTTCACAAACATTTAAAATCAGGGTCAAATGCATCTTTCCCGAAATGTAATTAGTTTTGAAGGTCAGAAAGGGCTTTTCAAACTGTTATTTTGAATAACAAAATAAAGTCAGATGTTCAAGTATATAATTATTATACAATAATGGTCATCTTGAACATTGAATATTGTTTTTAAGCTCACTATAGGTAATTAGGCAGAATTCCTTTTATAACTTTTGAACTCCATCGGCATTCTGATTACTGGATTCTGATTGGCTGGGAGGTGTTGATTTAAAATCTTAATATTTGCAAGTACACGCTCTTCTGTCACCTTCTGGATTTAAAAGTTAATATTAGGCATTAGTCTCTTTTAAAGTGTCGCAGGTCATATACAAAGCATGAGAGATGTAATTCATCAGGCAGCGTTAAAAGATGTGCCTCTGGAACAAAAGTCAAAGTGGAATTAGCGCAGGTTCTCCAAGGGGAGTTAATTTTGGAGCACAGTTTAGGTCATATGGCAAATTTGAAACCTTATTGTGGAGTCTATCTAAATATAGACCTCAAGACAGTGATTTACCCATTGTCCCTTCAGCCCTCTTGCTCTATGCCTGAAAGCAAAAGTCTTTTCTTTTCAGAACACTTTCTCCAATTCACCAATCTCTTCGTAGAACATACTTAACAATGTTTAACTCCTCTACTAACACACGCCTCGTATTGTCTGTCTTGGGTACTTCTAGCAGAAGAAGGCTTTCCAAAAGTACCCAGAGAACATGTACGTAACATATGCATACACTCTGGTTTTATCTTGGAGTGTGCGTGCAGAAAGATCTGGTTGGCTTTCTAAAAATGGGAACCGTATGGTGGCTACTATATTTACATATAGGCTGAACAATTTGTCAACAGCATCAGACATTTGCTAATACTTTGTGGACAGCATTGTGGCATAGAGTGCTGCTGCTTCAAAAGTTCTTGCACTGTTTCTGCAAGACCAGACTTGCACTGTTTCTGAGTAGGTTTTGCATGTTCTCAGACGATACTCTGGTTTTGTCCTACAGGTTAAAAACAAGAATATCTGGCTGATATCAGACTTTTCCTTTAGGAATGACTATTGGTTTACAGGTTTCTTTTCAGGATTCATATCTAAGTGGGCATATGAGGAAAGCAAACCAGAAAGATTTACTGGTTTAAGATGGTTTAGCTCAATAATTCATTATTTTAAATGGATCATAGATTTAAAGTTCAGATGTTTTTTAGTTGGAGAAGATACTGTGCGGCTTGAAGATAATAATTTGTCATTGTACATTAGCTTTAGCTTGTAATGTGTATATAATCGGGCCTTTAGGTGATTCAAGTTGGTAATGGTTTGGATTGAAACTAAGGGGTGATGACCCTGTCAACAGATAGATGGACAAGACACATTTACCACTGACAGCAACCAAGGCCACACATGGGTTGTGTATGGACCCATGGCCATTTTTATGGCTGTTTCATTTTATTTGACCACAAATAAAAGAGTGGAGAGTGAAACGGAGAGAGATGGCCGACAAAAGACGATGGGCGATGAAAGACAATGGCCTCAAGACTTGATCCCACGCCACTTTGCACAACAGTGTGTGTGTTGCGGTGCTCAAAACCGGTCTCTGTATTCACGATCTCGTGTTCTTCCTGTAACATACTTTGTCTGCTTTCAATTTATTTATAAGGTTGAAAACTGACTCTCTTATCTTTCTTATTAACGCCACGCACATTCCAGGTGACAAACCAAAGTGATGTCATAGTTAGCTGAGTGACAGGTTTGTGTTAGCAGGGCTTGTGTACATGTCAATCTGGGCACTCACACAAATACACAGGGCTGAAAATGCCAAAAAAAAAAAACGAAATGCATGCGTGTTTGGAAGCTGTGGTGGGTAAATAACGGGCATCGAAGCTTGCCAATCGCGGCTCGATTGAGTCCAGTATGTCTCTCAATCTTTCGTCGGCATGGGATTCTGCTGGTGATTCTGAAGCACTTTGTTTGATAAAGTTGTGTTTGTGGAAGCAGCCCGGCTGGATTTCTTCTTGAATCTGCCCATTGCTAATCTTTCGAAGCAGTCATCAATCCAGAATGGGCTCCAATTTTACAAGTTGTATAAATGGAATATTTACGCAACCTCTTGCTGATTTTGGGCGGAAAATTAGTTTATCTAGTTTTTTAGTTTGTTTAGTTGTGCGCCACAATGTTCGTCACAGGAAGTTCATCCCCCTCCTGTTTCTTCGCTATATTTGCTATCTAGTGTTGTAGTACTCAAAACTGGTATCTAAAAACAAGTATGTAGCCTTGCATGTCTCACTTGATAATACAGGTCTATTTTGTCTTGAGGAAGAATTTGTGTAGTGAGCAGCAAAAATGATATCATCGTTATTATGGTGCTGTTATTAATCGTTATTAAGTGGAAACTTACTGAGACTGAAGTGTCATCACAAAGCTATCAAAAATGGTTATGGTCATTTAAAGCTTCAGATTAATGTTTTAAAATATTATTCTCACTGGTTCGTTAAGTATAAACTGGATGCTTAGAGATGTGCAAAGAGTTTTAATATGAAGTGAATGGTTTGTTCCTGACTTCTAAAGCAATTTATTGTTTATCAAAATGTTTACTTTCAGAAGTTTTTATTTATTTATTTATTTTTTGTTTAAAAATTACTGGATCGATGGATACACAAATTGACATGATAAACAAATATACACTCACTGGCCACTTTATTAGGTACACCTGACAAACTACTCATTAAGGCAAATTTCTAATTTGGTGGTTGTGTAACGGTGTTGGGGATATTGGGACATTTGGACCAATTTTGCTTCATTTCAACACCACAGTTTCCCTGACCGTCCATCCCGTATCCAGTATAACCAGTGTCCCCATCTTCTGATGCAAATTCCAGCAGCAGAACACTCCATGACATAAAGCTCAAATCATCTCAGACTGGTTTCTTGAACATGACAATGAGTTCACTGTACTCAAATGGCTCAACAGTCACCAGATTTCAATCCCGTAGAGCATCTTTGGGATGTATAGGAACGAGAGATTGGCATCATGGATGTACTGCCAACAAACCTGCAGCAACTGTGTGATGGAGAAAACTCTCTGAGGATTGTTTCCAGATCGTTTGTTGAATCTATGTGAAGAATCAAGGCAATTCTAACCCAGTGCTAGCAAGGTGTGGCCCATGAGGGTATGCTGAGCTTTTCAGTTTGTTTTGTTCACACTTAGATACATTGCTTTGATTTATATTCATTTTGAGCTGGGGTGCTCTGACTAAGCAGGTTTTGCAAGCTTGCGAACAATCCGAAAGCAAGAACAGAGCCAAGCAGGAGTTTCGAATGTTTGCGATGCTAAATGTGTAAGGTGGGTTAGCAGAGCTTTGGTGGTATGACTGTTTGTAGGGGATTGAGTTCCAGACATAAGGGTTCTTTGGACGGTCACTGTGTTGCTTACACAATGTGGGGGTGTGAGGCTTGCCATGTAGGGAGCCAATGAGCTTGTGTTCAGTAAAGAAGCAGGAAGAGGAAAGGACACAGTACAAGGTAAGCTAATCTAGCCACAGGGAAATACGCCAGGATAAAACAGGTGTTGTGTGTCACACGTAAGTGCTTTCCACGTCAAAACAGGGATCGGTGGGTATTTCAACCCAACGAGACTATGACATATACTCCAATATTTTGACTATTGCTTATTCAGTATAGTGCTTTTACAAAATGTGCAGATTTGTTACAAAGATGTAAAAAAATGAAAGAATAACACACAGGGGTTTGACAATGGGATCCAACTGTAACTGATAAATTTGATTGATTTCATGTGGAAGAACGGTTTAATCTTCAGGGTGGGTCAGCTTTAGCGAGTGACATGAGCTGATTGTGTAACATCGAGATCATCGTCAGATGGAAGAGTGCCTACTCCAGGCCCTGTGCTCTTCTTACAGCAGCTTGTCCCAGCCAGAGTGACTCGAGGAATGTAGAAGGTCAATGAAAGAGGAGAGAGATATTTTGACCATGTGTACTAAAATAAAGAAGCCTTATTTAATCGTAAATTATCAATACATTAATCAATGTTATCTATAGTGAATTTTGTTTTAGTTAATTCTTTACATCTCTAAATTCTATATTTGTCTATGTACACTTATTCCAACAACATCCTTCAATAAAAATGGTGCAACGGTACTCCGCTCACAATACGATACCTCAATATTTTGTCCACAATAAGATTGTTGATTAAAAAATTAAACAAATGCTTTGTTTTGTGCAAGAATTTCGAAAAAAAAACACAAGCCATATAACAGGTCTTGTAATTCCAAGGGTTATCCTTCTTTTCACCACTAGATGACGCCAATTTTGGGTTTTTAATCACATTTTAATTTGAATAACTTTGCTAATGATTTGTCATAGCTCTTATAGTGTTTGTTTAAAACCCAAAAATATCAAAGCTAATATCCATAAATGGTAATATGTGACTGGTTTGTGTTTGAACGCCTCATTTAACTAGTTTTTAACACTATGCGTGAATTTAAACATACAAACCAAAAAGGTGGCGACAAGGGGAAAATATAAGTGTTTGGTCTGAAATATGTACACCGTGCCCCTCTCCAATATATCCCCATCTACAGAGATCTAATCAACAGCACGTCATACGGTGCCATAGCATCTGGGAGAAAATGCTAGTCAGCTAGAAGGGGGATGAGGAATCCAATGTTTACCGTTTCAGACAGGTTTAGTAAAGAAATCACTGAAAAACATGAACGACTCTGGATGAGAAAAAGACTTCAAAGCCTGACACCACTGAATCCAAAGGCACTTCCTGTTCTTTGCTACTGCTATACTCTAACCCAGCACATAAAATGTTGATGCTATACCCAACAGAACGTCTTAGTGTGCAGTCCTTTATACATTAGAAATGTTTTATTTTCAAATTGTAGCTGTTCATTGATGCACATGCACACAATACCTTTGTTTAACAAAATGAAGCAAATTCTTAGAAAGACGTTTAAATATACTGCATATCAAAAACGTTAACGTGTGTTTTGTCATGTAGTCCTAATTTTCTGTTATCTGTATAGTATTAAAACATATACTAAATATCTGCTATTGCATAAAAATCAAGGACAAATACATTAGATTTCCACGCTGCAGAGTGTGAAAATGACTGGCAGTAAGTTGGTCATCTGAGAAAAGCAATGGCAAGCTTGCCAACTGTTGCATAAGTGACTCTTCAGGATTTCATTTAAACACTAGCTGTATTACACAACCATGATCTTATAATAGGTATCTTTTTTAGAAAATGTCTAATTAACAATAAAACAGTAATGAGTTCAGATAACCAGCACTAAATTGAAATGTTTGAAAGTTCTCACAGTAACTAAACTTGAAACTTAAGTGTCAGCAAGTTTACCAATGCCAGTGCGTTATTTTACTTTCAAATGAAATGCTTTCAGGCTTTGTTTTTATGCTTTTATACATTTAAAAAAAGGTTGCACTGCTTTTCATTGTTCTAATTATGAATGCAGAGAGCTTTGGTTCCCGTTTGAAGAACATCTAAGTTACTTGCATGTGGAACGGAGAACCGACTGAAGGGAATGATCCCTGGGAGAGTGACTAATTAGCAATCAGCTGGTAATTTTGGCCCAGTGAAACCATTCTCTGTTTTCTGAGTGTGTCTCAAACTTTGACGCTACAGCTGATAAGTATTAGATGGTTGCCTTACCCTGCACTCTGGGTAACCACAGATAACCAAGCCACCGTACGCAGCACCTCTGATTGGTGAGATTCAGAAATTAGTTCGCAATATTAGACCTGAAGGATGTGTACTTCCACATCACAGACCCTTTCTGAGGTTCTGTTTCGAGGCACATGGACCGTTTGGGTCTGAAGGTCAACCGAGAGAAGAGCCACCTCCCCCTTCAAAATGGCAGACTCAGTCACTCTTGTTCCCATCTTAAGTGCACATTGGGCAAGAGGCAAGAGGTACACCCTGGACATGTCACCAGACCATCGCATAGCAACATTCACTCACACATTCACACCAAAGGAGGAATTTAGATTATTCAATTAACCTAACCGCATGTTTTTGGGATTGTGGGGGAAACCTAAACAAGTACAGGGAGAACATACCCGGCAAGCCTCAAACCGGCAACCTTCTAACTGGAATGCCACAGTGCTACCCACTGCACCACCCTGCTGCTATTTCTGAGTTCTTTTTGTTATTGTGCTTCAATGTTTTTAAATACAAAATAAAACAAGACCTTATTTCATTGATAATTTAACTGTTTAATAAACTTATGTTAAAGTGCGTTACATGTCGGAATCAGCTGACGTTTACATCTGGGTCACCACTGAACACGGTCACAATTCGTTTAACAGAATTTTAATTATTGATATACTTGTTTCAGCTGACAGCTCCCTGGAAACGTGAGTCTCTGTCAAGGTTTATTTAACTGAATAAACTGATTAATATCCACTGTTTCTGCCTTTCTCAAAGCATCTCTGTCTCAATCCAGGCAGATAATTTTCACAACATTACAAAAAGCAATGATGCATAATTGCTGGCTCACCGCTGGCCAAATGGTGCCCTGAGTGGAAAAGTTCTACGGTGCCCCCCAAAATTCGCCAAACACGAATTTGTTTTGTTTTTTTTTCTCCAAAGAAGTCAAGTTCAGGATAGAATAACTAAAAAGTGCTATAGTAAAATATTCTTTAAATCCCAAAGAAACAGGAACTGACAAAAAAATATGTTGCTTTGGATAAACGTGTCTGCCAAAATGTGTGTAAATTTAAAATGTAAATGTTAACTTTAGGATTCTAACAGTTGTAGCGGGGTGAAGGATCACACGACAAGGATTAGTGTAATAAAGTGCCCGGAGGGTGGATTTATTCACACAAAAAGACAGTGTTCTTCAGTGATGGTGAGTTCTTCGTGCTTGTTCCCCTTTTGTGCCCGTGCTCTGGTCCCGTGTAGCAGTGAAGTGAAGGAGTTCCCGGAAAAGTGTTCCCCTTGGTCTCAGCTGCTTTCTGGAGGGAGAGAAGAGCCGTTAATGTCTGTCATCTAGCCTGGTCGAAGCTCAACTGGCTTGGGTCTCTTCTCTCTCTTATCTGGTCCCACTGATTGCCGGCAGCTGAGGCTAGGTGGCCGTTGATTGCGGGGTCCAGGTGTGTGTCATTTTAGCCAGGACAGCGATGAATGGAATGGACACCCGTCACACAGTCTACAATGTTTACTAAACATGAAACATTTTTGAACATGGAACTGCAACACACTTTACTCAAAACTTGTTGGCGAGGCCATTCTGTCGCTAGGAGAGGAGGACTGTTCAAAGAATTACTTTAGAATCAAAGAAAAAAAAAAACTCAACTACATCTTTCCTCTGGAAACAAGTAGGGGACCTTAAGCACAAGAACAAGTACTGAAATACAGACAATTAAAGCAGGTTTTGCAGGTAAAATAAAAACTAAGCAACAAACTGAGATGAGTTCAGAGTTGAATATTAATGACCTCACAAAGGGTTAGCAGGCTTCTTAAGAAGGAGCAAGGGAGAGGAAGAAAAGCAAATGTGTGGGTCAAGCAAAGTAAAGAGAGAATTTCTGTTAAATTCCTGAGGGCTGACCCTCAAGTTCCTGATTTCACCCACAACCCAGTTGATCGAGGATTTAAAATGTTTTATTGCAAGCACTCATTCATTCATTTTCCAACCCGTTTATTCCCTTTTTTCAGGGTAACGGGGGTCTGCCGGTGCACATTGGGTGAAAGCGGGGGTACACCTTGGACAGGTCGCCAGTCCATTTCAGGGCAACATTTACTCACACATTCACACCTAGGGAGAATTTAGATTATTCAATTAACCTAACAGCATGTTTTGGGATTGTAGGGGAAACCAGAGTACCCAGGGGAAACCCACGCAAGCACAGGGAGAACATGAAAACTCCTTCCAGGAAGGCCACCAGCGAGCCGCGATCCAAAAACCTTTTAACTGGAAGGCCACAGTGCTACCCACCATGCCGCCCTATTTCAAGCAAATCCTTTTCTTTTTCAGTTTACAAAGAGTATATCAAGGTATATGGAATATATACTATGGCACTTTGCCATCACAGTCTGTATTAAGACGATAGGCCTGTGCACGCTATGTGTACGTATGTTTAATGCATCACATTCTACATGAAATCACAACGCTTCCGAAACTATTCACTCTACATTCTAGTACAGCACTCCAAAACAACTGACAATTTCAGGGAGTTTTATAACAAATATATACATGTTTGTGTTTCTAATAGTTTAATTAATAAAACTCATGAAACCATTTGTAATACATTTTTTGTTTTCTGGAATTTCTTTTCCTGATATTCAATCTTGAGACTTTGCCCTGAGCGGGGAGCCTCCAGGAAAGTGGAGCTGCATGTCACAAGTTTGGGATATTCATAAAGTAGAGTTCTGTGCTGGCCACAAAAGGCAAAGTGAAAGACAACATATTCCCAGAATACATTTCACAGGGGTCAGCCTGCCAATTTTAGCATCGCACCAACCTAAGGACTGGAATTCTGGACTACATCAGGGCTCATGTTCTGACCAAGTGAAAGCACGAGGGGGGCATTTTAAGGCAGTAAAACAGAGGTACACAACGTTCCCCCCTCCCTAAAATAAGCACATGTCTGAACGTGGTGCAAAACAAAAGTGTTCGCGCCTCAAAGCTTTGGTGCTGGCTTCTGTAAGGCCATTTCGTCTCTTCTTAAAGCCCTGGGAGCTAAAGAGAGAGATCCCAAAAATCTGCTCGTCTCCAGCACACATTTATACGATGGCCCTTTTTCTCTACGTGACATCAGCGGGTGCCATTGGTACTGACAGCCCATAATGCCAGATGATGGATGAGCAGCCTGAGAGTCACATTGGAAAGCTCAAGCAGCACGGCACTATGCAAGGGCATTCAGAGGACTGCCGTTTAATGGGACTCTAAGAAAAGTATGTAAAACAGGGCTATTTTTGATCAACACCATTTTAGATCTCAAGTGGCATTAAAAATCAAACTGCATAAAACCCAACACATTACTCTTCCGGTCAAAAGGTTGAAAGTGCAACGAGCTTGTTGTCAATCTGTTTGAACCAGGGGATCAGCAGGGGGTTCTGCCTGAAAATGCAACTGTACATGCAAACAGATGTCTGGGATTGGATGAGATGCTATTATTTTACAGTTTTTACACTAGTTATGTTCATTTCTTGTCAGTTTGAATCCTTTTTTGAGTGTGTTGAATAAGTCAAGAATTCAGGTCATCTTCAAGCATACAAACAGTTCACAAAACCCAATAAACTGGAATCAATTTTGATTCAAATATCACTGGAATCAATTTTGATTCAAAAAGCACTTAAAGTAAACATTGTTATACTTTAAATTGTATATAATCCATTGTGAAAGGACACATTAAAAAGGAATTTTTTAAAAAATCTGTGTTTGTAATGTGGGAGAAAAGGATAGTGGGAAAAAATCTTTATATGATGATTTATTCAAGTATGACGAGATGGATAGCTGTTAATCTCCTCCTGGATTTTTGGGGGATAAATGAGCCACCTTGAACCACACAAACAATAAACTTTGTCCCCTTTATCAATCGAAATTTAAAAAAGTTTGTGTAATTTGTATTCCATAGCCAACATTCCAGATACCATAATGTGAAATGTGGGCGCACTCTCTCATTTATTTTAGTACGTTAAAAATCATGTTGGGAATGAACAATCTCGTGAACCAGATCTCAGACTCTCTCTGTCTTTCGTACTCACTGGGAACTTACAAGAGAAACTCTCTCTGGGTGTAGTGTTGTTAGCTCCCCATGTGAAGTGGAATGTTGAGTGTGCTGATTGTCATGATTTCAGTCCCGCAGGTGACGCTTCTGCTCTCACTTCATTTAATTCATGCTCCGTTAGTCCACACCATTGGGGGGCGCCAGAGTAATCGGCAAGTCCTCCACAGATTCTCTTTCAGGTCATTGTCTTTGTAGTGCGTGCCTTTTTTGTCACACATTACACTGCTCGCATTCACAAAACAGAATAATTGTTTCTCTAGAAAGTTTATGAGTCGCAGTAGCAGAGCAACAAGCTGCATTGTGATTGGTCAGATGTGTTCCAGTCACCTGCGACAGCTAAGAAAATCGACCTAGGAGCGAAAAGGATCATTTACATCTTTTCGCACTGTGAAATGATGTATTGTTTTGAAGTATAATATTGTTTTGCAAAGAAAACGCAGGTTGAAACAGTCCTTGATGTGTTCTCAGTTGTGCTTCCAAATAAGTTTCTTATTTACAGATTCACTATAAGCAACTGAATTAATGATTGGTGAACTATATATTTGATTTTAGTCAATTCATTTTGTGCTTAGTTATGTTTCTTTGTAAATTCTCCTCATAAGCGTAACATTTTGGTGATTTTTATTGCACTTTGGTTAAAGGGATGGCGTTCTCACTGTTCAGAACTATTGAGTCTTATTAGGGCAATGTGTTTTTGCAGTTTAACTCTTTTCACATTTGAAGTGAATGTCTGAATAAAGGAGATATACGGCCATCATTTGTCAAAGAGTTGTTAAAATGCACTTAAATGGACTTAACTTTATCCCACATCTCTATAATTACCAATTTTAATTTTATTTTAATTAGACCAACAGTTGTAATGAATTTAACTCACAACCAAAAGCCTTTCTGACACCTTCTCACCTAAGTGTGTCCTTCTGAATCATGTCTGAACTTCCCACAAGTGAACTCCAATGGAGCTATAGTAACACGATCCTCCTGAGCTCAACTGAAGGAATCACAAATGTTGTTCAGAGATGGATGGAATTTCTGTTTGTCCGAGTCGGCAAAGTGTGATGTCCGCACTCCTGCTTCTGCTTCAAATATTTAATATTTGTTGCTTCTTTGCCAATTCTGCCAATTAATCAAATCAATAACAGTATAAAAGAAGGCCACAGGCTTGGTTCCCTGAGGATCAGAGGACCGATCAGGCAAAGCGTAAGAGCAAACTCAAGAAATGACTCAAGAGGACGTTGAGCTCGTCAATAGAGCGAATCATTTTAAAAACCTTGGGAAAAAGGAGAAGAATTACAGGAAAATATTTGATCAGAAGGTCATCAGATTTTAATCAAAGATTTTAATAAACATCACATTGCATTTCTGTACAACAGTCCAAGTTACAGCTATTTGGAGAGCATGTACATAAAGAGTGGGTTTTTCTTGTGGAGGAGATGAATAAATTAGTTGCTGTGAGTCTCTGGTTCACTGTTGTTAAGATGCGCATACTCCAGGGCTGTCTGCTGGAGAAACAAAGCAACAAACATTTCAAAACACTACACTTTATTGAGCAGCAGTATATAAAGATAAACAAGGATCTGTTTTGGATGTGCTCTCTGGATTCTAAGATCAAATTTATGAGCTTTTGTTTAAAGAAATGCATAAAATAAACTGAAATGAAAAAAGGGTTTCCGAAACTATTTCAAAGTAAATCTCTTTTGAAACTGTGAAGCTTAGGCCCCAGCCTCAGGCATCACGGCCCGGGGCGTTGGATAAACATCTGAAGCGTTTCACTGGAAACCCTTCGGGAATGTTGAAGTCTGTTTGGTTTAGTTTATCTGAATTTATCAGAAGTGAGAGTCACATTTATTTTCATTCTGCCGGGAGGCTAAGTGATATCGTATATGTATTGATAAAAGTATGTTCTGCCTTCCTGTAATCTCTCGTCTTTTAAGGGCTTTCTCTACAGCTAAATTGTTGCATGTCGGTTAGTCGTGGAAGTGTCATTTCCATTTTTTTTGGTTCAAACCAAGAGGAACAGCTGATTTACTGTTGCAATCGTCTGCAGATTTCCTCCTAATTCCCACCACACGGATCGCTCTGGTCTGCACTAGTTGAAAACACAGCCATGTGACATCATACGAGCCACTCGTTGGTCACACACGTCATCGAACGCATTTCCTCGACTGCCTTTGGAATGATCAGAATGATTGTGTACAAGGAAGTAAACAACGGAGAACCGAGCCTGAAGACTCACTCAAGCACGTCGCTGCTTGATTTTGATATCATTTGTGTCATTCGCTCACGAGTACACACTACTCCAAGTTTCACCATGAGCTAATATGATGAACGCTACTTTATAAACTGACATACGCCACGTGCAAGCAGAAAACGGTAGCTCTCTTCATTCGCCTTTACTTCAGATCACAGTTCGGTTATATTCACACCACAAACTGATCATCTCCTTGATGCTTTTTTATCCACTTCCTCTGACCTGCCAAATGAATCGAACAAAAGAAATCAGCTGTGAAAGCCTCATAAAGAATCTTGTATCCTCCACCCGCTACGGGGCAGCATTGTGTGCTCAGTGCACGCTGAAAGAAGTGTCTAAATCTTTGAGAGATACAGAGCTTGTTTTCAGGGGCGGCATAATTGCCATTGGATGTTGTTTTGGATTCCCATTCCTCTCCCGTGCACATGCCTGATTTTTGGAGTGGTGCATTGATGGTTGTTGTGTCTCTGATGGAGTAAACCGCCTGACTAACGTTGTAAGCACCTCCCAGTTTTGCTTTCAGGATGGACACTCAGCTCCTCCGACCCTTTAATCTGTGAGCTGGCTGGCTGGCTAACCCTTTATCAAAATTTTAAAATGTTTTATTGTTTGGTTCTTGAACGGTCAAAAACCACTTGAATCATCTTTTAATACACATTTATTTTTTATGCATTTCTAATAATTAATCATATTATATTCTGTTGGAAAAATAATTTGTTTTAGCGTCTCTGAGTCAACTCTTTAGTTATAAAGACTAGAACTCGATACACATTTAAAACTCAAAACATGTTCCTCCACCTGAGAGCGATGTTGAAAAATGATCAAACGTATCTGATGTCCATCTCCCTGTTCCTATATGGCTGTTCAGACCAAGGTTGAAAACAATAAAACCTGAAGCGTGTCTGACTTAAGTTCACATATGAAAGTTTAGGAAAAAACTGAACTGAGCAAATATCAGCTTTAAGTCACATACAGGTGAAAAATCAGGTGTGGGTTGCTTTAGTCTGAACAAATTTGCTGACCACTGTTTTGTCTCTTACCTGAGGATTTCTGCTGGAATATTTGAAACTTTTGGAAGCATGAAACAAGAACGAATCATGTATTTTCATTATACTAAAGCAGCTTTCTTCAAGAGACCTTTAAAAGACATTTTGTGACTTCAATGACATTTATTTATTTTTTATATTTTATTTATTTTTGGCCTTTGTTTTGAATAGATAGTACAGTAGGTAGACAGGAAGAGAGTTGGATAGAGAGAGGGCACACATGTCTGGTGTGTATAACACTGGGGCCGGACCAATGACTTTATTTTAACAGCTTTTATGTTCCACAGAGAAGAGATAAAAAAGCAAAAAATGTCCAAAACCATCCCCAAAAAGTATTTATGTATCAGGAAAAAGTTATAAAAGTTTGACTTTTTGTTAGGTGAATTATTTAGCATTTTTTTTTGTTATTTTAAGTATTTGTGGCTTTAAGTTGTAATTGGAATAAAGGATCTCTACTGGCCTGCGATGGACTGGCGACCTGTCCAGGATGCAGCCTTGCCTCTCGCCCAAAAAGAGCTGCACCAGCGAAAGTGACCCCGGATGGGATAAAGGAAGATGAACAAATGATCTTTTGGCTTGCTATTTATATCTTTTTTTTACATTTAGATGTGGATTTGTTATAATAATTTGTTAAATAATTAAAAAAATATTTTTTGACTTTTTGGACTCCATTACGTAAGTAAGTTTTTAAAAAATAGTAATTTGTGGTTTTACTTAAAAGAGGCATGCACACTTCAGCACTTTGCTTGCATTTTGTTTGTAATGTATTGTACTAAAAATACACAAGTACATTTAAATACAATTTGCTAAGTAATATTACTTAATTTTGCAGTTTAATCAAGTCCAAAAAATGTAAGTCTGAGTAAAACTTTCTTGTTTCTTTTTATGTAACGTTACATTCGTAATGCGCATACATCCTTGCCTGCCTCGCTCACAATTAAAGAGTGAGAGATGACTGCTAATGTGAATTTCATAACGAGAAGCTTATATAAGACTATTATATTCATTAATCGATGTATGTTTGCAGAAAAGTGTGGAGATTTTAAACTTTCTGGAGTCCTGGTTTGTGTCTACCTGTTATTTTTTGACCGTGGATGTTAACTGCATTCATGCTAACATTGTTTACAGGCTTTTGGATAATATTAACATGTAATCGTAACATTGTTTTTTCAACTTATTTGGGTACAACAGTTATCTAAAGTTTTATATATGACCTTAATCTCAACAGACAGTAAAATGAGTTTTAATATCCGTGCTAACTCAGCACAAGTCATTAGACGCAGTGACGTCATCCCAACGTTATCATTTTTTTACTAAGCGTCTGTGAGGTTCACTGGGTAGGGCTCTCCCAGTTTATCTATTTAATTAAGGCTATATGTGAGTTTATGTGACTGCTAATTATAGCTGCTTAAGTTGCTCATTGTTAGCATCTTTATTATTATTATCATATGAGTAACTTTTAGTTTGAGCGTATCTTGTAAAAAAACATGATATATTCTAAAAAATAATGGAAATTATGCATCGGTCAAGTAATGGTGAAGGTTGATTTAAACTAAAAGCTACTCAACATTTGTAAATAAAAAAAATACTACAATTAATGTTTACATTTCAATTGTATCTTTTTTAATTCGAGATGATATATAAATGAAAAATGAAACTTTACTTGAGATTTTTTAGTTTTTACTTGGAAAATCATTTGAGACTACTCACATTTCTTAAGTAAATCACACTCCAAATTTTTAACAGTTAAGGTGCTTTCATCCAAATTAGTACATTACATGGGTTTTGAACCCATTACCTACCAAAAAGTTTTAGCTACATATAGGTACATTTATAGACTGTATGCTATATACATTGCATTTAAAAACAGTATTTTAGTCAGAGGGCAGCATGGTGGCGAGGTGGGCCAGGGGCTGTCCTGAATGGATCACGCATTTCCTGTCTGTGCTTTAATGGCTTTGCTCCCACAGCTCGAACATTTCATGGCCCTCCAGGAGTGAATTTGAGAGTTACTGTTCAGGGTGTACCCTGCCTTTCGCCCAGTGACAGCTGGAGGTAGAGCTGAGCCTCACAACCACCAGAATCAGTTGCGAAAATAAATTTTTCCATGAAGCCGGTGGCTATTGCTTAACAAAAATGAATAATTCATTATTTACTCCCTACTTTGTTAACACTGTTGTCATTTGAATTATTACAAAAGACAAAGAAAGATGTAATAGATTCTTTGATAAAACAGCAAAGAAAATGCTGAAAAAGTTACACATTAAAACTGCATCCTAAGTAGAAGAACCTTCAGATTCTACAGATTTTTACAGGTGTTTTTATCATACTAGTAAAATATATAACTGCTAGTAATGATCCAATTGACTTCAGGAAGAATGGGAACGATAACGAATACGATACATGGCTTCGCATCTTCTGTGCACCTTCAGTGCTTTAAATAATGAAACAAGTCTGTGTTCAAAAGCCAATGAAAGAACTTAAAAGGAGCAGTGCATGCCACTGACCCCTGATGCCTTAAAGGTACAAGACATTGACGTGCAGCATTCATTTTCTCCAGCAGAGTGTGTCCTCATCACAGATTTTTGTACATACCCACATGAGAACTTGTGTGTCTGTGTCAACAGTGTGCATCACTTACACCCTCGGCCTGCTCGGAAACTCCTACAAAACAAAAACGATGAGCATCAGAACAGAGCCTCTGTGGGAAACCAATGAATATTGAACAGCTTCAGTCTGAATCAAAAGGTTCCCGCCTCTGGCGTATCTTGTTATAATATTTCAATAATGTGGCAGTAATCCGCTTCCTTCCAGATGCTGTTATTGTGCTGCAATACGAGGGTGAACCGAAACGCGCTGCACTGTGACCTCTGCATTGTTCCACACACATACCTCGATGATTAGCCCAAGCTCGCGCTGTTAATCAAGCTGATGCGTGTTGATTTGTGCCGAGGAAACAATGGGCCTCGTTTTGTGCCTCCATTGCGCTGAGGAACACGAGGCTCCGGGGCCATTGTGAAAACAGGAAACTCTTTTCTAGCCGCACAGGATACAGCAGCCTGCTGCCACAGGAACTCGACACGTTTGCATCAACAAAGAAGCCGAGTTTGCATCCAAATATGGAGTGAATACTTAAAGGTTTGCAGCAAATTATATTCAAAATTAGGAGTGTTTTCATGATGAGGGAACGAGGCTAGAGGTGTAGTACAAAAAGCGAGCAGTGTAATGCTTACAGCTTCCTAAAGATGGAGTTCTCTCTGTTGTTGTAGAGCCCTGCATTGATGGCCCGACTTATTTATGGCCCTCCGCCAATTTTCACATCATTGCTCACATGCGGGCCGGGCTTCAGGCATGTTTTTATATATATATATTCACATTTATTAATTTGCTTTTACATATATTCACATTTAGTAATTTACAACAAGCGATATGAACTAAAATGATGGTAAAACAAATATCGAAAGACATTTTATCTACCACCCGAGTTTGATATATACCAATTTCGCACATTGGTATGCACGCCTAAACACACGGGTTTAGCTTGCCTACAATTCACCAGCCAATGGTGACTTTAAAACTCAGAAAAATACAAAAGAAAAGGCAAACTTCTGTTCTGTTTTTGAAGTAGTGACAACATTAAATAACAACAACAATAACGAATGGTTAGGATGTTTCAGCTGGGGTTTACCCGTTTTACGAGGCTTTTTTGAAATTCTCATATTCTTTTCTAAATAGTAAATATATTCTTTTCTAAATAGTAAATATATTCTTTTCTAAATAGGCTGTTATCCTTCGTCTTTGTATTTTTTTTAGATGCTACATGTTGCACTTTAAAAATATATAATAAAAGATATAAAAATGATAATAAACTAAAACATTGATGTGTTTGTTGTTTATTATTATTGTTATTATATTATTATGTTTTTAAGTCTTTGGGTTTTATTGCAAGCAATCAAATTTTTGATTTGAGAAGCTAAACTGGTCAAATAGTCAGCTGTCGGCCGCTATAGCTGCCTGGTATTATAATTTATATTATATTAGTCTTATTATTATTAGTGAGATTTTATTTTCTTAGGTTTTTCCACAATCACTTTATTAAAACTGCCTTTTGATAATAAATAAGCTGTTTGCTTAAAGTTTAAATTTATTTACTAAGTTTTTTTAATGTTTGGATTTTATTGCAAGCAAGCCGAGTTTTGATTCGAGAGGTTAAGTTGATTAAACGTAGTCAACTTTAATTTAACTAAACTATACTATAATAACAAAAAGTGCTTCAAACATTTTTCACAATCAATAAAGAAAGAAAAACAAAATATAACTTAGCCACTAAACCACGCCGAACAATTTTTATCTCTATAAGATGTCTACTAGGTTTAAAAAAACAAAAACAAAAAAAACATCGGGCTCGGCTGAGAATTCTAATAAGCTTGTGGCCTGAGCGTCTCTGGCCAGGGCGGGGCTAGGGCCTAAACTTGAAGCCCGTGCAGGGCTCTATGTTGTTGTGTTAAACTGATGAGCACTTCACTTCGGTTCACTTCATTCTCCCCCCAGAGCTCAATGTCGGTTGTGTGGTGGTCCATAGAGTTAATGTGTACTAGAATGTCAATCATTTCATCATTTATTTAACTGGTTGCAGTATAAAATTTACAGTATTAAAATAGGATACTAATGACAATGACTATTTCCCCACCATCCCAAAAACAGCCTCAGAAGATGAATGAATGAATGTTTCCACCTGTAGTTTCTGAATACATTAGAATTCTGAATATAATTAATTGGGATTTAATCTCACCTGTTGTGGGATCTTCAGCCTCTGTTTGCTGGCCGTTGTAGTCAGGCTCTACGCTTTTCAGGACAGTAATTTCTAATAGAAAACAGAAAACATACATATGTTCAATCTAATTTGTTTTTCATTTAATGAAGTTAATGGGAAAGCAAGCAATGTTTGAGTTTGAATGGTTCACTTTGGTTCATTTCTCATCCCATGTTACACAAACTGATTCAAAGAAGCCCTTTAACCATCAAGTACAGAACTGTACAAAAGTCTTGGTGCGATGTAGAGGTAAAATCTACAGCTCTGGTAAAGTAAAGTCACGAGGAAGGTCACATTTTCAAGCTATTCAGACCTTTATTAATGACATTTAGGTTTAAACTGACAGAAAAATCTAGCAGTAGATTTTAGCAGTGGACCAAACTTCATCATTTTCATACTTTATTTTTAAGGTTCAAAAGCTTTTACGATGTCTACCAATGGTGTAACTTTGTCCAGAACATTTCCTTTATTGCAAAAGAACTACTGAGGAGAGAGGGGTATTGTGGCTAGATCTGATTTGTGACCTGCTTGTTTATATTAAAATTTAAATGTAACATCTAAATTACTGCCTAATGTTTATATATAATTTTTCATTGGAACAAATCCCACCAAGTGTTAAGGCTATGTGTTTGCTGCTGCGTCATCAGCTCGCTGCGTCTTTCTCTTGCATTTAAAAATGAAGACATAGACCCCCTCATGAACAACCATTTTGGTGAACTATAATAAACTCCATGCCACACGGTGGCGCAGAAGCAATTCACATCATGTGAGGCGCAGTTATGGAGAAGGAGAAGAGGATGAGTGATTGCGTATCTGTAAAATAAAGGCAAACTATTCATTTTCTGGAAAACAAACTACTTCTCTTTAAAGCTGGTTTCAGATGCACGATTTCTGCCCAGATTTTGAGTTTATGCCTAGAATCACATGCAAATCGGAGCTTGTGCACGCGTGTGACAATTGCACAGATTGAAGTACCAAAGACTTGTTCTGATGTCCCTCTCAATTATCTGTGTTTGTCGGCAAGTCACAATTAATACCTACAGATAGTTTGCCGATCTGGATGCATGGAAGATAGTCTAGGTAATTTTCCCATGATTTGGTTCAAGTTCCACTTAGGGTGGCATTTAAACTAGAGTTCTTTTTCCCTTCTAGTTCCGTCCATTTAGACAGGTGAGAAAGCAACAACTGAACTCTAGACTGCACCAAAAGTGGACGGAAAAAGTGGTACGAGACCTACTAATGATCAGTTCTAAACAAACTCTAGAGTGGTTCGTATGTGGTGAGAACATGATTGAACTCTGATCCGAACTGAACACTAACGAGGTTGACAAAATACAGCCACCATACTCGCTCGAGTGTGCATCATCACAAGCATCATTAGATCGCAAGCATTTGGGGGGCTCTTCTCTCTGGCGACTTTCCTTCAAGCTTTTTTGGGTGTGTTTCTGTAAACTGCTCACAAGCCTAATTATATTCAACAACTCTTGAACATTTTGTAATTAGTTCCCAGATCCCTGTTGACATGATATGAATCCCATCCATAAATATTGATGTGGTTTATAAAATACAGACGTTCTGGGCAAAAATAGATTTGGAAAAAGGTATAAACTAATTTGAACTTAGTAAAATATTGACGCCCCACCATTTTCATAGTGTTGGCTGTCTCAGCCGTTGTTGGCAGTCACTGAGGTCAAAGACCTATTTTCGACTGGGAATAAAATCTGTTAACTCCAGGGGCCTCATCTATAAAGGTTGCGTTTGTGCGAAAATCTGTACTCCACTTTTCATTTTATAAAAAACACAACTTGAGTTTGCTTATCCTTAAGTAGAATGTGAACTGTGAGTACGTAAACTTCTTTTGCGTACTGGTGGAAATCTAGTGGAAAGTTCGATCATTCTACCTTAATGCGAAAAGCATATTTGTTAGAAAACGGAAGTCTAACACAACACGTTATGACTAATAAAACACACCCTGTAACAATCTTGAAAATGATGTTGAAAAATGCTTAAGGCACTAAAAATGACGCTTCACAATTTTTCAAATAAAGGGACTCCTATTTTCAATTCCTCCGTGTGCTCCCATGGGTACCGGATTCGCGTGCCAGGATTGTTTTCCGACCGTATCATTTGCTGGTCCGCAACAGGTATGTGCAGTGGTTGTGCTTTGGGTGCATTAATGATGGTTGATAGAGATGGGGTTTTTCCAGTATTTCTTTCTGGTGCGGTGGCTGCGTGTACTGATCGGAATCTCAGCTGTAAACAAACCCACAATCTCGGCTTCAGGCGTAACGATCATTTATTCACGAGCGTGCAAAAGGTATGTTCAGTGATTTTTGTAGTTAAACATATGGTCAGTCAGCTCTAATGGAGATTCATCGGCTTAGTAACTTTGTGCACCCTGTTAGAGCCTCTGCTCGGAGCTCAGAGGAGTCTCCGCCCACAAAACCTTGTGCCCTGATCCGTGAGTATGTGTCGTTTTCTGCCCTCAGATCTTTTTTCAATTCTTGTAATTGTGTAGGGAACTCTGAGCTGCGAATATTTAGTTTGATTTATGTGCAGGTCATAGACACTGCTGCTTTTGCTGAACGGGGGGGATTCCTCTATTGCGTCACTGATTTGAGGCCAGCGCTGCTGCGGCTGTAGCACTGCCTGAGTGAAGTGCATACACAACTTATATCCGCTCTGCAGGTGTGAACGGCTGGTGTTCTTCAACTCAGGACTAACTCATCAACGTGCTTTGTAAACTGTGGATGAAGGGTTCTCTTCCCCGGCCACTTGGATCTTCCTCTTCTCACGCATTTACAGCGAACTCTTATGTGCTTGATTATTTGTTTTTAAGAAACTGTGTGTGTGTGAATTGTGCCTTTCTACAAGGTGCTGGTGTCGTGTGGAGCGACGGGTCGGTGGAACCAATCTTAGGGTGTCAAATGCTGTGACCGCAAGTGGTTTGGGTTTTGGTGCCTTGTGCTGTTCCCCTGTCATGGGGAGGATTGCTTTGTGTGTTGTAAGTGTGGGTGTTGGTGTTTAGTAAGGCCCGCTGCCGGCTGCTCCACCCGCTACCAGCCCCGAGAGAGAGAGCTCGTTCTGCCTTTTAAAATAGCCAAGCACGTAAATTTGAAATAGTATTTTTACATTTAGTAAAATTTGTCTGATTCTGACCCACGCCTCCTTGCCCTTACTTTTACCCGGCTTCACTGGTCTGCGTGCCTTTTGGTTTGTTGAGGTTCTGGAACTCTCCACTGGGTGTCCCGCTAAAATATTTTTAGACACTCCTCCCTCCTAACATCGGGAGCCCTAAAATCTGTGTCTACCGGGCTGGTTCGTTGCTAGCTTGGCCGGGCCACAAAAGCAAAATATTTTAATAAAAAAATAAAGATTATATTTTATGGTGTCTAGGAGTTCTAGCGTTTTTATTTTTTATACATACATCCATTTCACAGCATCAAAGAAATATAAAAGTTCCTTCTTGAAGGTTACTTGATGACAAATATGTTTTTTATGACCATAATGATTTTTGACCGATGATGATTTGTGGCTAATAAGCCGATTTAGATCCCGAGAGCGGTTCTCTTGGGTTTATCTGCTGAATTGGGTCCATTACTTCAGAGGCCCATTAATGTGTTAGAGCTGTCCTCCTCTGAATCTTTCAGATGTTCACTAGCAGACTTAGGAAGGACCTGTACATGAGAGCACCGAGCACATTTATGTTTATTTTATTCCAGTTTCATGAACTGTTGTTACCTTCTTATCAAGCTGCTTTATTGTGATGGCCTTGAACAGCTCTTGGGTCACAGCTATGTTGTACGTGTGGAATCTGCTTAAGTGGACTGGTGACTTCTACACGTAATCCAAAAAGTCTTACCTGCACTGGGTTGAACTGGAGTGTCCTGTGGAGGAACCAGCTCAGACTCCTCATCGGTGTGATCCTCTGATTCTAAAGAAAGATAAAAAAGAGCTCTATCTCCTTAAATGTAGGAATGAAATTCTTAAGAAATAAAGTTCAGAATTTATACCTGAACCAGATACGTTTTCACTCCAGACGTTCCTACCCATCACACAGGGAGTGCCTACAAAACGTCAAACACACTGAGATTCTTTTTTACGGAATCATTAAGTTAATTTATTATTTCAACAGTCCACCTGCACAAACTTCATTTCACAGTAAGAAATTACAGAAGCACAATCAAATTCTTCAGTAGCATCTGAAAATTTTCAGTTTAGAAAACTATTTCATCAAATGACAACAAAGCTTTGATGTTTGTTATAGCCAGCATTACTTTTAAACTTATTCATAAAGAAAAAATATAAAATTTTCAATATTTGTGAGCTGTAATCACATTTAGGACAAAAACTGGAGCTGGGAGAGAGGGAAAAAAGTGACCAATATTTCATAAAAGCATTTTAAAGTCTTGTTCCCTCTAATCTCTTCTCTGATGACACAAAGAGGTCCATCCTAGGAGCAAATATGGACGGCGTGACATTTGGGCTAGTTTGAGGCTGTTTCCGAGCTGGACTGAAGCCTGCCATTGACGGTTGCACACACGCGACTTCCTGAAGAAGATGGAACTGTAATGGTTTCAGAGCTCCGCCTCGCACACGCCCCTCTCACACGCAGCCATATACAACTCCTTTTTCTAATTTTAAACAAGAATTTGAGAACAAAATTGTCTGAATTTGATCATTTTCAGCGTAAATGACCTTACAGTTATTTAATGTATAGATAACTTTCGAAAACTTTTAAAACCTTTTGTGCAAATAACGTAAATTCTGAGGAAATGATTTTTAAAGTTCGGCTTGTTCACTTGAACTGGGCTGAAGTCATTCTGTAGCCAGCACCATGGGGGTGTTCGCTGCGGTAAGACACACTTGATCCAAACAGTGTTATTACAGCTATGGATGCCATATACCCCAGGCGTTCTCTGAAAAGAACCACTTGATATTCACAGACTGGGCATGGTGTGCAGACAGTTGTCCCTCATTCTGGATGAAATAAAGCCCTTTTCATTGTGGACATGGGTGCTTTTGACTGTTTTGACTATTGTTAGCATTTTGACTGATGATTTGTGAAGATACCAATTCAACACACCTTAAAGGAGCCTCACTATTGGGTACGACAGTTTCCCAACACTTAAAGATGTGGGCAGTCGCCTTGCCCATTGGATTGCAGAGCCATTATGGTCTGGATCTACCACCGTGAGGCTTTGGGTGTCTTTCCCAGAGTAATTCAAGTTGACTTCTGAAAACCTTTTACACAATGTTTCCCCTTTCAATTCAGTGTGAAACCAATGCACACCGTGTTCTAACATTTACATTTATTAAATCTAATGTATATAGGTTGTGTATGCCAGATTTCTGCATTCGTTTTTCTCTGCTTTATCCTCCTCTCCAGAGCACAACTATTGATTCTGTTGGCTTGGCTGAGTGTGGGTGCTATGGCATCGGGAGTGTAGTTGATTGTCTCCCACAAGGGATGTATAATGTAAATAAACATGTAACTTTACCTCCTTCACTCTGTCCTATATAGCAATCAAAAGGTGTTTGCGTGAAAACATTTGAAATACATTTCAGTAAACTATGCATAGCCGATTTTGATATTTGTCAGGTAAACAAATAAAAAAGACTAATAGCCCATCACCTGATAAACCAATCAGATTGCAATGGACTGCTGTTCTTCCCAGCCAATCATATCATGCTTAGGGGCGGGAAGAAGGAGGCTCTGAATGTAGTAAGAGATCATGAAATCATTGCAAACAACAACTTATCGAAAACTGTAAAACGCTAGCCACTTCAAAACATTCATGTGTTAAATTAATTCCACTCACATGTCTAACCTGTTGATCCGCCACCTTCTTTTTTTGGAGCCTCTTTCTTCCTGCTCCTAAACACAATGTGATTGGATGGGAAGAACGGCAGTCTATTGCAGTCTGATTGGTTTACCAGGCGGTGGCACTTATTGGTGGATCTCTGGCTCTCTTTACAAGAGATTTGAGTCAAGACGCACAAATGCGTAGCGAGAGAATCACAACTCACAGGTTGAGATTCACAAATGTAGAGTAACAGATCCACAAATAAATCAAAACGATTTGTTCCTATGACTCTTAAAAACATATTTGTGGATTGTGTTTTAATTTCTAAAGGAATATTTATGTGTTTGTGAATCAGATTCATTTTGTGCATCCCTTTACATTTATTTGTAGATCATAAACTTATTTATTCATATACCTGACACAATAATACCCCATAGATGGTAGGGGTGTAATGGTTCACGGTATGTATTGAACCGTTTCGGTACGGCCTGTTCGGTTCGGGACACTTGTGTACCGTTTCGGTATTCGGTATTTTTATTAAATTATATAAATGTATTATCAGCGCGATATTAAGCGCAGCGCAACAATGTTCCTAGGCGAGTTTCCGCACGGACGCTATTGACTGATGAGCACGAGCGCGAGAATCATATCAAAAGCGAAAGAGAAGCCAGAGCTTGAAGACCCTCTCACCTCACTACGGTCTCGTGTTTGAGAACACTTTCGCTTCTCTGTTAAAATACATAACGGGGATAGACGAGTGGATAAATTTAAAGTTGTATGCCGACATTGTTCCACGGAGATAGTTTCCGAACGGACGCTATTGAATGACGAGCGCGAGAAGAAAAATTACATGGCAAAAGCGAAAGGGAAGCCAGAGCTTGAAGACCCTCTCACCTCACTACGGTCTCCTGTTTGGGAACACTTTGGCTTCTCTGTTAAAATACATAACGGGGATAGACGAGTGGATAAATTTAAAGTTGTATGCCGACATTGTTCCACGGAGATCGGGCAGGTAACACATCTAACATTTTCTACTGCTGGAGATATTATAACCAGATCTATGCTCTCTTCAGAAAATGTGGATATGTTCATCTATCCTATCTATCCTAACTAGTTGCAGTATTTCATTTTATTTAAAAAATGTGTTTTTCTTTATAAAGAGTGCAATTTATTTAAAATATCACCCAAATGTGTCACTTTTTTATTTTATGCAAGAATTCTACTGTGTATTGGCAGCTTTTCAAAATAAAGATTATGTAAGTTCTTATTGTTTTGTATCGAACCGAATGAACCGAACCGAACTCTCCAAGACACTGTACCGAACCCAATACGATTTTAGCGTACCGTTACACCCCTAATATATATATATTATGGGACATGTTTTTTTTTTTACATGAAAACTAACATAAAACATTTTTTTTTGTTTAAATGACACAAATTACTCTATTTGTGCTTGCTATGGCAACCATCTTTGTTTACCAACCAACGCTCACGCGGTGCCTCAAGCCAACTCGACCTGAAGTGTGTCAGAAAATCAAGATTTGTGAAAAACTGTTTAGAAGAGCAATTGTAATTATTTAAATCCCTAAAATGTGTTTTTTTTTATATTTTAGTTTTTTTTTTTTAAATCCACTGGAAACCCTGTTACATTCAGGATATGGGCCACACACACCAACCAATCACCTTACGTTCTGAAGCTTTCACCAAATAATCTGACTCGACTTCTCTGACGCGTGTCATCAAGAATCAACTTTTCTTTCAGGTTAAATTCCAGGTTGTATCCAGGGGTTTTCATTCAGATCCTGGCCAACTCAAATGACATGAAAGGTATCGCATCCTGAGCCCGCAGACTCTGGCTTTCTGGGTTACCCCTAACCTCATTTCAATCCCCTTCTCCTTCATCCAACCACTTCATCTTCATCCCAAAACAAACATCACAACAAAATGTTATTTCTCAGATTGTTGGCTCGTAGAAATGTTTTACCTCTTGATTCCCAGTTCCTTTGAGGCTTCGGAGACAAGTACGCAGATTTACTGTGGTGTCAGAGAATAAACTTTAATCAACAACATAGACAAGAATCTGACAAAAAACTGTAGCAAACTAACCAAGGTTGACCAAAATTTACCTGAGAGGAAGTTCAGTTTATCCTTGCAGCAGAACATACACAGGATGGCTAGAGAGATCACAATGATGACAGAGAGGACGGCCACCACCACCCAGGGCGTCATACCTAAGGAGAGTAAATCCTTACGGTTATTCGGATCACAGAGAGCCCCGCCAAGCTCACCGGTTGCTCAACCACATTTATTTCGCTTGGAACCAGACAACCAGACTTTGCAGACACATGCTCTCAGCTGAGCAATATTGAGAAATTTCCCATGCCTTTTTTAACCTTTCATGTTTACTTTGAACCAATACTCCTCATCTAATCAGAGAATCATGATTTCATCAAAGAACTTAATTCTGTTCATTTCTGTAGCTCTCTTACAATGCATCTGAACTCTCGCTAAGCCCTGCCCATTAACCCATAGGAGGCTCTGCACACACCGCTGTATGTGCCAATCACAGCGCCGGAATGATGCAACCCACTTATTGTTTAATTTTGATATAAAATATGTGTAGGTTTCAAAAAGGTTTGTTAGCCTTTGGTCATAAACAAACATTACAAGAGTTAGGACATAATCTGTAAGGTACTTCAAAATAAAATATGATGATATGTAAGATCGTCTTTCAGTTTAATTTTTACAGACCTCAAATTGGTGCCATCTAGTGGTGAAAAGAAGGGATAACCCTTGGAAGTACAAGACCTGTGTTATGGCTTGTGTTTGTCAAAGATCCGGCACAAAACAAAGCACAATAGTGAAAAAGGTTTATACAATTTTCACATTGTTTTAACCTTGTATGTGATTTTTTGAGACATTTATGTATTTTTATATTGTCTCAACGCTTCATTTTTGTCCAAAAATATTAAAACTCTTGAGAGTTTTGCTGTAAAAAAAAAAAAAAAAAAAAATGTATTTACTCTGAATTGTTTTTTGGTACAAATTTCAGGTTTGTTGTAAAAGAATAAATTGTTTATTTGGATGGTTTGTTTTCTGCAAAATGTGCATGTTTTTCATTTTTGTTTACAATGTGATGAGGAAATATCCTTCATCGGAAAAGCTGTTAACAACCGCGATGTGGATTATAATGTTTTTATTGTGTAAACTTTTGATGATTTTTTTAATCAACTTTTTACTGGTTTTCTGCACACCCACTCATGGAAAAAACCAACTCTATGAGGCATGTTTCATACTTCATATGTAAGATTATCTTCTGTTTATAATGCAAACAGAATTATTGTTCTATCTTATGTGGTTATAATTTTATAGGCATTTAAAAATTTATATGTAAATGGGATCACCGGTGCTCCCGTAGGTCTTACAGGGTTAAAAATGCAAATTAGCTGGGGTGTAGTTCCCTTTGCACTGAGAAAAGGCACTCGGGTGATAACACAGGTCTATAAAAGCATCCTATTGGTTAATTTCAAGTAACAAAAGAAATACACAATCATCACACATTTATTCTCTCAGTTGGGACAAACTTAACTAAATGATCCCTTCAATAGCAATTAAAATGATCCTGACTGACTTCCTGGTGTCTTTCTTCACCAGCACGCGATTATTTTTTCCTAACAGTTTTGCTTTTAGAAGCCAACAAAATTAATTTAAAAATAGCATGGTTACCGAAATCAATGAGGTTTCCATATATGGTCACCTTCCCTTTAAATTCCACCATTGTAGTGGTATTTGTTCAAACCACCTTGGGAGAAATCTCTTGTGCAAGTCTCACAGCTTGACAACAGTTGCTAAGGAGAGGGTGTGGCTGGAATGCAGTGGAAATCTGCATATGTGTTTAAAAAAAAAGATCTTCCCATAGTTTAGTTTTAATTCTACAGAAGTAATTATTATTTTGAAGTGTTAAAATGATACTTTTGAATGATGCGCATTATGATTTGCACCAGAAATTTAATGTAAGCTGTTTAACAACCTTTTTTACTCATTCCGATGCTTGAAAAGCATAAATTTGCGCTAGAGCTTGAATCTTGTTGTGAATTACGTAACAGAGAATTTCCAGAAGCTGGACATAAACTTCTAGCAGAACCCACCGGGAGAGTGGAGTCCACACACAGAATCTGTCGTTGTGCTTCCCGGCTGCTTCTCAGTTTTGCCGAAAGCTTTACAACTGAAAGAAAAAGATGTTTTTAGAAGTATAGAGGGATACACAACAACAACTGGATCACTGCTGATTTTATCAGGCCCTAATTTTCAGCCAACCACAAATACAATGGTCATCAGGGGAAGCGGTGAAGGAATGACTCATTCTGTCAGAGTGCGGTAAGACTGACCCAGCATTTACTGAGATGCTCAAAAGCTCCTGAGAGAAACAGAGCCGTGAGTCTTTCTCTCTCGATAAACATATGGAACTGCTATCGTGATTGTATTCACTGCACAATGGCTTTCACACTCACTCCGTCCACTTCTTGCAGGGTTCTACTGATGTGGAGTTTGAGAATAATCCATACGGGCAAGCCACACAGGAAGCTCTGCCGTTTTCTGTCAAAATAAGAGAGTGATTAGGGATTTTAGAGAGACAGACTAAATAAACTGAGCAGACAGAAGGATAGAATGACTTGAAGACGGATAAACCGACACAATGCTACAAGAGCCCAAAGCTAGATTGGATTTTGTGGTGAAGTGAGGGATGATGGAATCGGGGCAATGATTTTTGAAGGAATTCCAGTTCGACGTGGTTTAGATGCTTTCAGGGTGATAAGAAACATTCAGGCACAAAATAAACGCTTATCTAAATAAAATATTTGTAAGGTTTGATTTAAAACCCTCCGGATCGGGACTATTCCGCACATCTGCACTTCATTTGTAGGGGACACCAGAGAAGATTTAGACAGTCTGGGGAGAAATGGAGCCAGGGATGTAGAAGATCTGAGGGACCGCACAGGAGTCTGGGTAGAGCGGTCGCTGCTAATGTAAGATGTATAATTCTGATATGTCAAACATAGCGTTTATAGAGGAAGATAAGGTTTTAAGTTGCTCAAACAGGTTTATTTCTCCTTTTTTAACGTTAAAAAATTAAAGTGGAATCATATATACAGTTCTCAGCATAAACTACATTTGTCAGCAAAATACTATACTACAAAATATTCATTGATTGCAAACAAGATTTGTTCATTTGCAGAAAAACGTGATTTCCCTAAATATAAACCATTCTCAAAACGACAAAATTCTGCTTAACAGGCGAGTCTAATGGTTCATTTAAGAGGTGTCCAGCAGACAAGTGTACCCCTCCCATTTCATGCTGTAAGCATGCTCGGGCTGAAGAAGATGAAAACTACTCGGTATACTCTGAAGCGATGAGACAAAAATCACTGTTTTTGGAACGAATGCTTTTAAAACTATTGAAAAGTTGAAGATTTCAGAGAAAAACGCTGGTGCCTACAGTGAAACATGGTGGTGGCAGTGTCATTATGTGGTGCTGCGGAGCTGCATTTCATCAGTCGAATATATCCTGAACCGAACCCGATCGAGGAATTCTGAAGAGACAAGTCCAGCACCGTATTGGTGACCCCTGCTGTAGCGACTAGCACAAATGACATGTTATGTTTTGGTGACATAACATTTTAAAAAGCATATTCTGTGGTGGGCAATAACACGTTACTACGATGATTGGTAAATGCCACCCGAAGAACAGTAGAAAAAGAAAACGCATCGTCTGATTGGTGAACGCTAACTCAACAGCAGAAAGTTTTGTAAAGCTGCAGCAGATTCGCAAATTCGGTTTCTCTGCTTAACAGCTCGAGACCTAACGTAGTGTACAAACTAGAAAGCGATTAGCATTTGCCGAACTACATTGTCACCTGTGAGCAGATGAGAGTGCATCCCTTAGGGACCATCTACAAAGTGCCAAACCAAATTACGTTTTGCCCAGAAAATGGTTTATAACTATTGGATAATTAATAAATGCTCCATTATGACCAAAAGCTCACCGGCAAATGTACTCCAAAACTTATTTGATCATTGAGTAATTAGTATTATTAATTATTTTGATTAAAGCTCATATAAACCACTGTATTATCACCAAATTCAGGTCACACATCACTATTCTAATACTATTCACTATCTACAAAACCCATTTTGACAAAACAATCTAACAAGTGTATTTTTGCATTTTTGAAAAAAATTCTTCATGTCGTCAATGTTTTTTTTTCTCAGCTCAACTCTTTATGCTTCTTTCAGTAAACATTAAAACTTATGATATATTTCAGAACATTTGGTTTATAAAGAACTAGTCTAGTGTGTTTTTGTTGGGAAAATGCAGTTTTTGTTTCACCATAAATATTCAGAACTAATATTCAGGACATTTTCTGTTGTTTATCCCAAAATGTTTTGTGTTGTTTTTTTTATACATTTCCCATTCCTGCTGATTTGAATTAAATGAATTAGTATTTATAATTAACCTTTTTTGTCAGCCTTTATTTGCCATAATGCATGGTTCAACTTTAAAATAAATAAGCAAACAAATAAAACTTTGATCAACAAACACATTATTTTACATTCAACAACGAAATGAAGCAACAATGGCATTGAAGGGCATCAAAACATGTTCTTTATAAAGTAACATTTTACCGCAACTAGTGTAAGTAACTAACAGTAAGTAACTGAGATCCTTTTTGAACATTAAATGGTGACCTGTCCAGGGTGTACCCCGCATTTGACCCGAACTGCACTGGAGATGGGCACCAGCAGACCCCTGTGATCCTTACAGGTAGGAAAAATCCACAATATAACATACGTAATGACCGTATAAATTAGTTATATTCAGATGTAGACATATATTCTTTAGATGAGCTTGAATGAGTCTCCTTTGGGTATTTCCACCACATTTCCAGCAAATGTCACAACTCTAAAGATAACTTGTAAACTGCGGCGTCTCTAGATCCATTTCCGTGAACTGGATTACAATGTTCCTTTCCATTTGGCTTCAAACCTAGTGCTCAAAGCCACAGAGAGTCTGGAACAGGCTCCGTTTTACTGAAAGCACAATTATGGCTACACTTCCTCCATCTACATGATTAATGCCTTCCATCTTTAAACTTCTGAAAGCACATATTGAACACTCTCCCATCATTCGCTTGCGTCTGAATCAACAGAGAGAGCGGGAGTGATATAGACGGGGGATACAGCTCAGCTGAACTTGTTGCGAATTTGTTAAGATTTGAAATTGTTTTCAGTTTATTTAAGGATTCAAGGATTTGAAGTAATTTATCATAACTTCCATGTTATGATACGAAATTAGGACCCAGGTCCCGTATAAAGACACATAAAGAAAGCACAATTGTATAAATATAGGATATATATACAGTCAGATATACATATGTGTTGAGATACATGTCTCAAATACTTGTCTCTTTCCTGCAAAATGCAGAGTGTATGCTGTTTTTCTCTTGCCCTGTCCTGATTAAAGCCATCACATGGGGTGGGTTCTTCGTTTGAGTTGGAGTTTTGTTATCTCCAGGGGAGTGAGCACCTTTACCTTTATGTAATTGTTTAGTTTTTTTTCCCCGTGGACCAGTTTGTATTAAATACATCAGGACAGAAGGGTTTTAAAAGAAGCGGCAGGAGAGATGTAGCTGAGGGGGAAAGATTCAGGAGTGGAAAGAATATGTTGTATGAATGTAGTTTGAAGTGCTTAGGACAAGATTCCTAATCCATAAGCAGCAAGCAACAACCCGAACGTCCCATGTGTCATCTCTAGTCTTCAGTGACCCAGGTGTAACATAAGCTGTGCCGCAAACAGCCTAGAGCAAGCCGATGGGGCCAGTCCCCCCCCCCCCCCCCAACACACACACACACGGAATAACACGACCAGGGGCCCAAACCTCAGAGCCGGAATCCCGCCGTCCCCTGGAAAGAGAGGGGCCGGGAGCTCAGCAGGAAAACGGACAACCCAGGCAGGCTCCCCACGGTTGTAGGCCCCCTGCCCCCAGTGCCACCGCAGACCTGCTAGGAAGAGGAGGGCTGGCAGGAGACCAGAAGGGGACAGGGAGGGAGACTACACCAGGCGCAGCTGAGCCACCCTCCAGCCATACCCCGGTCCACCCATTCATCCATCCAACCATCCATATCCGGAGGGTAGCCAGCCACACCCAGGCAGCCCCATGCCACCCGACAGGTGCCCCCCCCCCCCCCCCACCCGGGATTGAAGACAGAGGCAGCCATCTGCCTGTTCCCCACCGTCTGCTCCGCTTTAACTCTCAGTTATTGCGCACAAAAAAAACAGAGAGCATATAAAGTGTTAAAGAGCAGAGACCGAAGGAAAGTGCCAAGAGCATATTTTAAGGCCAATTACGTCACAACTGTGCGCTAAGACCGTCTCATTTCGCCAAAACTCAAAGGGTTCTTAAAATGCACCCTTTAAATGCGTCCTACTTTCCCCTGAATTCGAAACAGTCTTTGCTGCAGACCGTCGTGTGCTGATGGCATGCTTGTGCCGGTGTCATGCACGTATGAACGCTGATCAGAGTTTCTATGAAATAAGGAACCCAAAATCTAATCATGGTTGTTCACGTGGATTGGAAGGATATTCGCCTGAACAGCAGATACGCACAACAGCATGCACGAAGTCACTGCACGAAGACTATTTGCTGAAAATCGGAGGATGCATCACAACCATCCTTTGTGGCCTCAGATGTCCCACAATGCTCTGTATTTTGCAGCAAAAACAAAAATATAAAGCATGCTTTAATACAATATATAAAACAATAAATAAAAAGACAAAAACGTTTCCTCCGGTCTCATTTGAAATGAATATTTTCAGTGTTAACAACATTTGGAAGATTACAGGAGAGGATGGGTGACAGGGTGGAAGCAGTGTGTAGTGCTGGAACGATAGCATTACGCGTGTATTTGAGAGTCGAGGGAGTCGTTTTTATTTCCTCACAGTGGCAGATGAAGATTGTTGACTTTGCTTGCTTATGTATATACATTTTCTATAGTTTTTTAAATTTTATTTAATTCTTTATGTCTAATTTTGTATTAATTCTATGCCAGTGTTTACCTGTCCTCGTTGTTGCTCGAATTAAAATGTTACATTTAAGATATTTAATGTGTGAAGGTTTTGATGCACCTTTCCACATTTTATTGTAAAAATAGCAGCTGGTTAAATTCTTAAGAACATCAAAACCTCTCACCACTCATCACGACTCCTTCTCCCACAGGACACTTCCGGATTGCTTCACAGTATTCGCAGTTGATCAGAGAGCACTGGAAGCCATGTTTACAGCGGCACGGCTCAGCGGCTGTAGGGTTGTGTGGACGTGAGCGGTTAAAACCTTTACCTAAATCAGACAACGTGTTACAATTTGTCGGAAATCCTGCAATTTTTTGTTTTCGTACACTTACCCTCATCACAAAACTTCTGAGGAATGCATTTAGTGTCGCTGTTCCAATCCGGCTGGTACATATCATGAGCACAGTCCAGACACTTAGTGCTCAAACTGCCCTCGCAGTGGGAAAACACGTATTTTCCTGCATCAAAGGAAAACGTTGCTCAATGCAAGACAGGAGTATTGGGAAACAATCAGCGAATTAACCGAATTCCAGACGTCATTGACAGTTCATGTGAGCATTTGTAGGCCTCTTCCTCTTTTTCGTATCCTTCTGCTTTTTCAATGGGAAAACGTGCCGATTTGGACCTGACCGCGTTTTCCCCAGACACCAGCTGCACTCACACTCCATTACGCTGAGTGAACGGACTGTTTAATGGTGTCGCATGGATTCTATAGTCAACAGCTCGTGTTATTGCTCACCTGGGTCACATTTCCGACAGCATCTTCCGTTGTGCTCATACTCGTTTTGTTGGCAGCTTAAAACCACTCCTGCCTGAAATGGAGAGCGACAACATTCATTTTTCAATAAATCAAATAAAATGCATGCAATGTTCCTAATTTGGTAGTCACTTTAGGTAACAAATGTCGTCTGCTGGGTGAATCCATTTTAAAGCAGAATCCCAGCTCCCAGCTCCACAAATTTGATGAAATCTAAATACATTTATTTTCTAAGCAGATGACCAAATCTGACTGTATTTAATGCCAGCAAAATATACACGTAGTAGCAGGATCCGGTGAAGAAAAAAAAAAGAAATAAAAAACAATAATTTAACTATTGGTTTTCTCACCAAACATTAGCAACTACATGAAACCAATCCAATTCATTTTGTGATCCTGATTGTAACTTCTTTACCTACTGACAGCTCAAGAATGGAAAGCTGGTTAAATATAAGAGGGCTTAGCATTGGGTTTATGGTAGAACATGTAAGTTTTTACCTGAAAATCGATTCTTTATTTAAACAAATGTCTGAATGTACATGCTATCGACTTACAGCTCCCACTAGATAGAGTAGCCACTTATCAAACCATTTGAATGGGATAGAGGCTGATCGTGTGGCATTATAAAAACCCAAAAGGGTTGGTTTTGTGCAGTCTATGTGTTTTACAATTTGCTCTAATACATTACCTTTGTTTTGTGGCAGTGCGTGATTTCTTTTTTGAGTACAACCCCAGCTTCAAATATGTTTTCATTACACTGTACAACATTTCCACAACAAACCTGAAATTGTACAAGTAGTACAATTCAGAATAGTACATTTTGTCATATTTAATCACACAAAAATGGTGTTTTATAACAAAAATCAAAAGTGAGACAAAATAAAAAATTCATAAATCCCTCAAAAAGCAAAGACAAGGTCAAAAAAAATGTATATAAATAACTCTCCTTAACCATATTCACTGTTCCAAGGACTTGGAAAAACACAAGCCATAACACAGGTCTTGTGCTGTCACTAGAGGTCTTTTCACTACTAGACAGCACTGATTTGGGGTCAGTAAAACAAAACTGAGACACATTTTATCTCATTTTAACTTTAATTAGAATGTGTCATAACTCCTGTAATATTTGCTAACACCAAAACTAATAAACCTTTTGAAAATATTTGCAAACATTAGGTAGGTCACGTCATTTCTGCTTAATTCAAAATAACCGGTGTGTTCGGCATTTAAGTCTTTTGCATGTTTTCTCCTCATTAGAAATGCATTGTGGGTGCTCAACATTGCATTGTTTTTAGGTTTTTTCTTCACCACACGGAAGTATTTTCACTGCCAAATAAATATTTGAATGTTCCCAAATGTAACGAAAAACGAAAACAGAAAAAGCCATTCAAACCTACAACTTGATTTACATATAACCTTTTTGGCTGAAGTTTTCAAGGAAATTATCTGGTCAGGTTGTATGCCAACATTCCTTTACTCTATAGAGGCCTGAATAACCTTTCATTCCAAATATCGGCCCATTAGTCAATTCATTTATTCATAGGTTTCGTGAAATGGAGGCTTGTTTTCAGTTGCATTCCATGCAGGCCAGGGCTTGTACCAGGTCAAGACATCTCGACAGATCTGACTTCATTCATTTCAGCGTGTTCTTGCATACCAATATGTTGCTAAATTAACTAGTAAGAGCCATTTAACTTCTTTTTCATTGTGGGATAAAAACAGTTGTGTGATGAGAAGGTGTGTTTTACTGGAAGTGTGCACTGTTCACAGTAGAACGCCATTCAAGAATTTTTCAGTCTGGTTTTAGCTGAACATCTTTAATGCCCAATGATCAATTGGGTGGTGAAAACGGCACAGAATAAAAGAGAGTACGAGTGTGAGAGAGACAGAGAGAGCATGAGAAGGGATGCTGGCCAACTCAGAGGAAAGGAAAAAAATGCGCCAGCCACATCCTTCCAGATACCACAACACATTCCATGGTTTAACAGCAGGGCAGAATTAAATGCAATCCTTTAATTCGGTGCAAATCTGAGAAAGCCCGGCAGTCACTCATGGAACAAGACAAAAGTACCAGGCTTAGCATGCAGAGCTCCTCCTCACTGGGTGGAGGTGTTTCTTCAAGGATTCTTCAAATCTACTCGAATGCTACTTTTTTTTTTACAGAAGATGGGTTTTGGGAATAGTGATGACGATTCAAGCTTGACATTCTAAAACAAACTCAGATTCAGCTTCATAATATCTACTGGAAAAATTTCAAGGAAATCCATAAATATGATCTTCCAATACGGTTGACATGGGAAAACCAAACATTAACCAGGAGGAAAATCGACTTATTCAAATGATCTTTGCATTCGTCCCTTGTCATTTAACAGGAGTCAAGTTTATCAACTAAACCTAAAGACACGTTTTTATTCTCTGGGTTTTTCAACGCCATTTCAGAGACCTGAATACCTTTTGATGGAGATGTGAAAAACACAGGAAACCCAAAGGAATGTCCAGAGTTCATTTCTGACTCCTGATTTTAGTCAAGCTGCACAGCATATTTTCATTGACTAAATATATCAGATCCTGGTCAGTGACGCCCTGTAAATTATACGTTAGCAAATATGTTCAGGAACCTGAGAGCTCTGTTCTCACAGGATCTCCCTTTAGCTTGGGAGGAACATGGAGAAATTAAGGTTTCAGTCTGGTTTACTGGCAGCCTGTGTGTAAAATTAGAATCTGTTTGTGTTTTGAGACTCAGAGCTGATACTTAATATTCTTAAAAGCAGATGAAAACAACGGCCAGCTTCAAGGCCTTTACACAATAAAAATGATTGCAAAATATTTTATACGTGAATTAAACACACAGATATAAACACATCTAATGCGAGTCGAATAAGCGACAGTTTTGAGAAATGGCGCGCAACAAGAACGGAAGATTTTTGTCAAGTCTCTCTAATATCATATAATTGAACACTGTACGTGGTTTTAAAACATTACTAACCAAACATCGGACCCTTCAAAACATAGTTTATTGTGTAATAAACATATCGGTAATTTTAACATATCGGTAACTTTAGCCAAGTATATTATGATGCTAGCAGTTGACCTAGAGATGCACCGAAATTTTGGGCGCTGAAAATTTTCAGCCGAAATAGCATTATCCATTTCAGCCGAAACGTAAGAAAGCGCCGAAAGTATAAGCAGAAATTGTCGCCACGCCTCTTCCATCCTCCCGTCTCGTTCGCGCTGTCATTATGCATCAAACACGGAGTATGTCTGCAGTTTGGAAGCACTTCAAAGTTTCAGATTAGGACAGCACAGTTGCAATATTTTTGCAATTATTTTTCTTCTGTCTGTGCTCTGTTGTTTCGTACAGTAATTTAAAATTGAAGTATAAAAGCAGCTAGGATTTTTTTTGCACAATTTTGTGACAGAACGAAATTTTACTTAGTTTTATTATTGTTAAACATCCTTATTACTGTTATTTATTATCGATAAAAAGTTGGATTGCAACTTTTAAACAAAAATAAAATATTTCAAACATGTTTTTTAATTAAGCCATTTTCGGTTTCGGTAACGCTTTTCGGCCAAGTGCATTTAAAACTTTCGGTTTCGTTTTTGGCCCATAATTTTCATTTTGGTGCATCCCTAGTGCTTTCCATTCAGTTTAAAAAAAATCCAGCAATACTCCTCCAAATATTCTCAGCATTCTTGTACTGCTTGTATTTTTTTTGCCATACAATAGGCTGTTTGCATCCACAAAACTGATTGTTCATTCATCGTTCCGCCAGAGATGCCGGAACAAGCTGAATTGTGATTGGTCAGTTGTGTTTCAGTTGCCTGCATTGGCTGGGAAAATCAACCTAGCCTCGTAAATTACAGTTAAAATTGTGCCTGATGTCTAAAGGCCTTAAATCTCTCCAAAACCTTTCAATTAATTAATTGAGAAGACATGAGGGACTCTAAACAGACCTTACAGATCCCACGAATCTATGTCAAGTGAACACATTAGCAATGCTATATACTGCAAGAAAAATAAGTGAAGTAGGTAACCAGTTGACATTAGGAGCGCATAATAAATGGGAAATCATCTTGTTTCCTGTACAAAAGACACCAGTCAATGATCAAAAATCAGAATTATACTGTACAAGGACTGTAGACCTATACATGGCAGTATTGGCACATAAGACCACCGCAAGCAGTTTGCTGAAACACAGAATCTATCTCCACGTAAAACCCCCGGAGTGTCAGTGAACAAAACCATTCCAGACAGAACTACACAGGTGGATGTGTAATGAAAAAGAGCACCTGCATCTCCATAAAAATTACAGTGGATAGGGCCATGTTTGATCCCTTGTTGCTTTCCCTCTTGAAGCCTAATAGGAAGGGACTTTAACTGCAATTCCTCTACCTGCCGCTAGAGACTGTCTCCAAAACAGAGCAGGTTCTCATTCACTCCCGTGTTAAAATAACCAATTTTGGAGATAAAAAACCCCTCATATTTCTACCCCTGGCTCCAACAGTTTTGTTGATTTATCTCTAGATTTGACCTTCATGAACACTCTGAAGGGGGTATATTTTTCTTTTAATTTGTTGGTTTACAAATAATAATAAGACTTATTAAGCCTTAAAGTGGTGCATGATTTAAGGGTGTGGCTTCATGACAGACAGATGATTGACAGTTCTTTCAACCAGTCACAGCCTCATCCTTCTCTGGAGTCATTCATTCCAGCTAATTTCATCTGAAGAACTCAGCTACTCCTTGTGTTTTTTGTTTTTAAATTTTACTGTCAATTGTTTCTTTTTTTGTGTTGTCGTTTTAAACCGTCGAGTGTGTGGTTTCTATACTCCTGTCCCGCCTACTGATTACCGTGAAGTGAGGCATTTTCACTAATGCGATTGCTGGCGACACCCACTTTTAATTTCAATTTGCCAGAAACCAATGGGTGACATCACTGACGCTTTGTCCAGGTTATAAACAGTCAATGTTTCAGCGCCTTCTACCATTGAAGCACCACAAGACCAAATAATCTAATTGAAAATGGGGCGTGGACAGGACATTCAGGGTGACAACAAAAAAAAACACCAAGTCAACAAAAAAAGAACCACATTACGGTCCTGGAGTGGCCAGTCTCCAGAACTTAATCCCAACATAGAGGGAGATGGTTGTAGGATGACAAATGTAACATCTTTTGTAAGCTATGCATTTCCTCCAAAAATATTTAACAGCAGCCAAAAATGATCTGTTTAACTTTGTATTTGGTATTTAATAGTAATCACTGGATGATTGTAATTAAAGTGTTTATTTAGGTAGACAAACTCATTTTTAATAATACCCGCCAATGTGTTTTGTCTTTGTTGGGGACTGGTGGAACTTCTGGGTCCTGTAGGACTTGATTTACAGTCTTCTGTTATCTGATCATGCTTTGAACAGACCCCTCCTTTGGTGGTTGATCACTCCCCCAAAGGCTACCAGTGTATAAGATACAAACAAAGAATGTTTCGTTTTGTTTACTGCCACTTTGGACATTAAACATGCTCTATTACCTCAAAATATCCTGGTCTTTGATTCTGAGCTTCCAAGTACCAACTACAAGTAAAGTCGAATTCTTCCTTCACTCAGATAATTGCAAATCAGTTCAAAACTTTGCATTTTTTCTGTATTTTTCACAGAAAACTCATGTTTCTGGGTGATCCTTTTTGGGGAATTTCAGTATAAACAAACTGCACTCTTTCCTCAATTACCTTCATGTACTTCTATAGGATTTTTATTATGCTATTGGTCCCGTTCTTCGTCTTTAATTGTCCTGATTCACTGGCATTTTGTCAAAAACCATATGATCAATCAATCAACAGGAGGAAATTTGTAAAGATTGATATACACTTAAACTTGGTCAGAAATGCTGATGTGAGTTTCAGTACCATCACCGTAACCCCTTCACGGCACTGAGAAGATGTGTCCAACACAAGCATTAATAAAGTGATCGTTCGTGATCTATATTAAGATATTCAAAATACTTGGCTGTAAAGAAGCAGTGTGTGTAATGCTTTAGAATGTTACTGAGGAGGTCATGTGGTGGGAACGTCTGTGGGAACTAAAATATAAAGGCAACCATTCATTTTTGTTTATTTAGTTTAACCTACGAAATTTTACAAAATTTTTCCATTGTACAGTTGAAATTCTTAGATAAAGCCGCATTTAAAACCACATTAAATAAATCACGTTTTTTACATCATTAAGCATTTACATCATCTTTATCATTTTAGGTGCATATATTTCTGAACAAATACACATAAGTATTTCGAAAGTCTATGGTCGCTCCTAAACAACAGCCTGTAAATAACAGTATTAACGTGTAATAGACAAATATAAAGAGAGGCAAACAATAACAAAAAGTTACACAAATCAACATTTTGAAGTGAAAAAAGGCAACGTTACATTTGTTGCTTAAATTAAGCTACAACTTGGTAGTTGCTTAAATCACGATGTTAAAAGGTGACGTTAACTCTACCTTACCGAAACACAGCTCGTCGTTTTCTTTTCGCGATTTGTTTCCAAACAAGTGCACATTAGCTCCTAACATACAAAACAAAATCTAATTTTCAAGTCATTATTTAACCTCGCATTAGAAAAATCAGACGTTTGATGTGAGCCGTTAGATGAAATCTGTGATCGAACGAGCCGATTCTTTTAGATTCGTTGCAAAGTTCCAGACTAGGATTAACAAATCGTTGGGAGTTCCCAGAACATTTACAATTTAAACACAAAACTTTAAATGCAAGCGGATCTTTACGGGTGGCAGTTAATGTATTAAAAAGAACATGGATGGATCTTTAAAAGTGTGAAACGTACCTGTAAGAAGTGCGTCAGAAAGATCTGTGAGGTGATCCATCCTTGGAATATCCAGTTTGCTGAGAAAATCACCCTCATGTTTCTAACCTTGAGAGGACTGCTCTGGAATCGCAGCGTTATACGGTCCAGACAGGCTCTGCAGAAGCAGATGTTTGTGCTCTGAGCTGGATCTCCAGACTGTGCAGAAGTTCGTTCTCATAAAGCCTGTCTGTCTGCGTCTTCCACTAACCTCCAATACCTCTCCTGAGCAACACATGCCCCTCCTATTTATTACAAACCCAGCTATCCACGCTGAAAATGGGAACAGCAATTTTACAAAGAATGTGTGCAGACAATAACAAGTGTTGAACTCATTTGAGAAAAGGGTTTGAACGACTTCCATTGTTGTGTTACAAATATATAAGTACAGTGGTACCCCAAGATACGAAATTATTCCGTTCCAGGGTGGCGTTCATATCTCGAACATTTCGTATCTCAAAACAAGTTTTACATGTAAAAGTTTCTTCAACAGAATAAAACACCAGCAAAATACGTAATACGTACACAAATGTGAAACCTTACCTTGAGAGTGAGGCGATGTGTCGGAGGAGGTGGAACGGATGGCAGAAAACATTACGACACTATGTATGAAAGTTAACTTTCTCGAGATATTTCACGAACACCAACACGGTTTCAAGCACAAGCGCAGACAGTACCGTGCATACTGGAGAGAGAGCTTCTGAGAATGCGTCACAGGGTTTCTCTAAGTTGTGCTACAGAACAGCACTTTCCACGTTATAAACGTTATTTCTTTTACGACACCTTGACTCTAATATTTGTTATAACACATTATTGGTAATCTATACGTAATGTTTCGCTCGATTTAAAACTGAATGTTATTTAAAGCGTATCAGTCCCTTCTTCCACTTTCTGCAACTGGAGAATGGAGCGCCAGGACCCGGAAGCGCAACACGACGTCAGACTAAATAAGCGGGTATTAGAGCAGAACTGTTTGTGGTTGTTCTTATCTCAATTTTTTTCGTAACTCGAAGCATTCATATCTCGAGGTACCACTGTACTAATAGCTAGGAAATTACTTTTTTTCCCTCTGTTTTTTGAATGCATACTTTTTATTATCTTGAGGATTATTCAGGCCATGATCCTCTAAATCAAGGTTTCTAAGTCCTTCCAATAGGTGTAAAGTTCAATGATTTGCTGGCACAACGCCAGCAGTATTTCAGAAAGCCAACTGGAATGGGCTGGTGGACTTTCTAGATTTTAACAACTGTCCCAACTATAGACTGTAAAAAAAATATGGACGACACGACACCGCCTACTGCCATTGGGTTAATTTGAGGCTTTTCTTGAGTTGGAGAGGAGGCTGCCATTGACAGCGGTTAATCGCCGCAGTTTGGCTTCACTCCGGCGGCCATGTGAGATCCATGTGAGACCATCCAGACTGGCTGACCTCCATTTCTTAAACACTGGTCAATAGTTTCTTTTCTTAACTGATCGGATTGGTTCTTGCAATAACAAGAGCTTTTCAAATAGGGCTGCCAGCTGTGAGTGAACCTGACCCCAGCACAACACACTCCCATTAATAAGGAAAGATATTTTACTACAAAAAAGTAAAGGGTGGCAACTTTGAGGAATATCATTTTTGCCATCGGCAACACCCCATTTATGGTCAACCTCACATTGACGACAACCTCTGTTCTGGGGGGCAGATGGCTCCCCGCTATGACTTTGCCAGAGAAATTATTGTGAAATAGAGCAGAATAATATAAGAACAGAGGTGGAGGAAGGCCGCTGGATGAAGATGGTCAGCCTCAAGGTGGGAACCTGGAGATGTGGCCTCTTGCAAAACTTAATGTCTATTTTTGATTTTATATATTATGTCTACTTTTTACTTTTATACCGTGTTAGAATGTCTACTTTTTAAATTTGGATTTATATTTTATTTTTTATTACCTGTATCTTGTCTTGTCTTTGTGAGTCTGTTGCACTGTAGAAAAACACATTCCTCGGGCAATAAAGCTCATTCTGATTCTGAAATTTCCCATAAAAAAAAAAAAAAAAAAAAAAGCTCTGCTGCGTGTGGCCTCCCTGAGTAGGAGGTCGCTCTGTGTAATATTAAACTGAGTTGTTTGCTTGTAATTCTTATCTTTCTTAACTGTCGGTTCATAATTGCTCACTTGGCATCTGTTCCGGTGGGGAAATGCTTTGGGGACATATCGGCGTCGAGGTGTTTGAAACATTTCCAGAACTTTTACTCGTTCACCATCCTTTTACCTTAATGCACAAAGCTGCAGTCTGTTCCTTGACTTCCCGGCTGCCTGCTTTGAATAACAGTCGAGAGTAAACCTGAAGGGCATGTTTTGGCAACTGAGCAGCTCCGCAAACCAGCCACATGCAAATTAGGTGAACACTGCACCCTCCATTCCCAAGGTGCATGACCTGCTCGAGAGGGAACACATCTGATGTCAACAGGCGTTTATTTTTAAACTCGAATGCTTAAATCAATTCAAACTTTCTGCAATATTACAATTGAGTAAGGCATCATAAAAACATAACAATTACAAACTTAACCTTTATCTTAGTCACTCTTGCTAATCCTGGATTGAAGGTGCAACTCTTCACAGACAAACGACAAAAATAACAGAGAGTTAAAAACACACAAATATTCCAATAAATAACTCATACACAAACCCTTCTAAAACACTATGTAATGTTATAGTTTACATTTACAGCTCTAATATAATCTAATTAGATTCAAATCTAATTTAAACAAAAACAAACTATGTAAAGTAGCTAATTACAAATACTCAAATGACTCTACATTTTCTCTGAAATTGTAGTTTGAGTCGATTAAAAATTGGATACTTTTACTTGAGTACAGTGATTCCCCCGAGATACGAAAGTAATCCGTTCCAGGGTGACGTTCGTATGTCGAACATTTCATTTCTCGAAGCAATTTTTACATGGAAAACACCTAATCCGTGCAACGTCTCTCAGAAACAACAGAATAAGTAGATTAAAAAAATCAAGAAACGTTTCTTCAATCCTTAAATCTACACATTGTTAATGTAATAAATGATAATAAAACAGAATAAAACACAAGTAAAATACGTAATACGTTCACAAATGTGAAACCTTAACTTGAGAGTGAAGCGATGTGTCGGAGGAGGAGGAACGGATGCAGAAAACATTACGGCACTACGTATGAAAGTTAACTTTCTCGAGATAGTTCACGAATTACTGACACCAACACGGTTTCAAGCACAAGCGCAGACAGATGGAGAGACGTGTCTGAGAACGTGTCACTGGGTTTCTCTAAGTTGCGCTACAGAACAGCACTTTCCACGTTATAAACGTTATTTCTTTTACGACACCTCGACTCTAACATTTGTTATATCACATTATTAGTAATCTATACGTAATGTGTCACTGTGTTGTTGAAGTGTTTTGAAGCGCATCAGCACCCTTTTTGCACTGGGAGATAGGAGCGCCAGGACCCGGAAGCACAGCGCGACGCCAGACAAACAAGTGGAAAATACAGCAGAAATGTTACTTATTGTTTGCATCTCGAAGCATTCGTATCTCGGCGTACCACTGTACATTTCTAGTTCTTTATTTCTCCTTAAATTTTTTTCTTCAGTGATTGGCACCTATCCCGTCCAATGAAATTGTGTATAAAGAAACGATCCCAAAAATGAGATCTAGCTGTTGTTACCGATCAAATACCATCATATCAATATCAGCAGAAATAGAAATGACTTCTTATTTACTCTCTTTTATCAAACAAATAATTGAATGTTTAATTATATAGCAGTGATTTTCTCTAATGCTCTTTCTTTCCACTGTGTTTCTGTATTTTGTTCTCTCACTCTTTCTGTCTCTCTCTCTCCTTTCTTTTTCTCTCCTCTTTTTCCTCCAGCTCCCTCTCTCACATGCCTGCTTCTGACGTCACGTCGGAACTACTGTCTATCTTTAGAGCATAAAATAACTAGGCACCAACTCCATCCTTCATCCATCCACATGTCCACGGATATGAACAAGTCACATTTCAAGAGTTGCCAAAATAGAGAAAATAAAAGATAAACAAACATTAGCAGGAAAGCACATTTTTAATTTGTTAAGGCCATCATTTTAAGATAACAAAGTAAAATGTATGACAATTTTAATTCACATTTCCTGCAACTTGGTACAGTTTTATTAGCCACTGACAAGTGGCAAGAATGTGATCAGAATAATTTAATCTTTGATAAATCATTTAATATTTGATAAACGTGTGGAGGTTATGACTAACTTACTGTTTGTTATTTATCTAAAGGAGTTGGAAATAACTGTTAGAAGTCTGGGGCTTTTTTTGTATTTTTTTACTACTTTACAATTTGCTCTAATAAATTATTTTAAAAACTTTTTTGTGGCAATGCCTGATATAATTTATTTTAGCACAACCATAGCTTCCTTTTCCTTCAAATATTTTTTTGTTAAATTTACATTTCATTTCATTCACATTTCGTTTCATTACTTTCGCAACAAACCTGGAATTTTACAAAAAGTACAATTCAGAGTAGTAAATAAAAATTTTTTTTAACAGCAAAAATAAATTAAAAAAAGAACAACAGTATTTATGTTTTATAACATAAATCTAAAGCGTTAAGACAAAAATTCAAATCCCCCCCAAAACCAAAGACAAGGTCAAAATAATGTTAAAATTGCATAAAAAATCATTATACACTATATACTAGATATATCACACTTTATACCAAAAAACATATACACTGTTCCAAGTAATTCTTGTTCTTTTGTGCCATACTTGCCAAATCACAGGTATTGTACTTCAAAGGGTTATCCCTTCTATTCAACACTAGATGGCAGTGATTTGGGGTCTGAATTACCTTGATAATTTTGAGTCATAACTCTTATGTTTGTTTAAAACCAAAAATAGCTAATACACTTTTTGAAAACCTGCATATAGTATTTGAAATTAAAATTAAACAATAGCTGGGTTGCGTCATTCCTACTTAAATGGGATTGTGCAGGGACACACTGGCCGTAACTCCAATCTTTAATTTCAGATGCAGTTTACAATCATGTTCCACACTCGAAACAGGAATAAAAACACAATGGCAGTGTGTTCCAGTTTATTCAAGGTTAGGAAATATTCCTGACTCCAGAAGAGCAGTCATTGCTGCCCCTGTGTGTGAATCTCAAGAGTCTGACTGATAAATTCAAATCATGTTCAGCCCATGATTGAGAACATATAGTTGAGAAATATTATTTTTTTATTGTAGAAGACTGAAAGAAAACAAATGAAGTCAAAGAGGGTAAACACTAAAGTTAAAAATTAAAACTGGGATGCAAATTTGGTAGTACTTTTAGTCAATAAATGATTCCTACACAGTCCTGCATTGTTCTCCCTCGCCAACAGATCAAGAACTCTGAAACATCGAAACATTTTCTTCAAAATTTATGTTTCAACTCATTGCGGTTCTCTAAAGGCCCCGCATTCGCTGTAGAAACCCAGGTTAACACACAGCTCAGGGACATCACGGACAAAAGTGAATACCTTGTATGAACATTAAGAAATAATTTTGACAATACTCTCAAAAAAGGTGCATGTTTTTCGAAAACAGTTCAATGGAATGGATTGGAAATGCATGGAAACTGAAGGAGGTTCCAAGATTTGAGAACATTTGTGATTTCCAGAGCAATGAGCATGTAATAGTCCACACATTGTAATAATTTCCATTGGAACCGTAAAATTGTATAAGATATTTTCAACCAAATGGGTGCCAATTTGGTCCCTGGGACTTTATATGTATTAATATGCGTTAAAATTGGTTCATTAATACGTTTTAACACTAGTCATAGTGTAATAGAAACTACAGTGGTACCCCGAGATACAAAATTAATCCGTTCCAGGGTTATGTTTGTATCTTGAACGTTTCGTATCTCACAGCAAGTTTTACATGTAACACAGCCAGTCAGGACTGGTCCATTCGTAGAACAGAGCCAGTCAAAGTCTGTAGGCAGACACTCTTGGATATTACTAATTTTTTTTTTCGAAAGAGTTTAAAATATGTTTTTTGAAGTTTTTTAAGTTGTCTTAATATTATAAACCACTTTTAAACACATTACTTGCCACAAAGTGTTTCCATCGCGACATCACGTGGTACAGCGAAACCGTGACGCAATCCATGACCAACTGTGTCTCACATCGCCGGCGGAGTGAAGCCAAACCCCGGCGAGCGCCCCAATGGCGCTGGCTGCAGATTGATTACCACCCAGTCTATGGGAAAATACTGAAAAATACTGTTTAAAAATTATTTCCTCAGAAAGTATGGCATTTACGCAAACAGTAGTTAATGAGCTACACAGAACGGAGCTGACCTACCGCTGTTATCACGTCGTAAGGTCATTTACTCTGCCAACGATTAAATTCAGTGAAAGTTGCTCTGAAATTTTTCTTTAAAATTACAAAATAAATTGTATATAACATGCAGCATCCATCTTTTGATTATAAACGTAATAAAACATTTAAATGAGTCACTTAAGATGGACCAATACCCATATGGAAAATTGAAGTATGTACGCTATTGGAATCTGTTTTGTAATCAAATAAAAAAATTAATTTTGAAAAGTTACAAGCAAACAGTACTCACTTGATGCGAACGGTTCATAAAAGTTGCTACTGGTTCCAGGGATCATAGGGGAAATAAACCATGAGGTCCCCCAATTGTTCTACTGGTCCTGATACAGGAATTCTGTTCCACTCAAAGCGGAGAAAGTTCAACCCAGACATGAATAATAAACCTATAGACTGCATTGTAAGCACAGCTTTCCTTCAACCGTCATCGTTTCAAAGGCACAAACACTGAATCCAAAGTGACCTTAGGTTTTTATTTTTCTGACACAAATTTCAAATATACATGATATCAGGTATGCCCCTCAAAACGTATTTCACAACCTGTTATCAGACAATCTCTCACAGACTTATAGAAAAGTTTCTCCAAAGCCACAGCAACACAGAAAAGACAACGAGACATGGAAGGAATCATCTTGATTTCAGAAAGTTCAACAACAGTGTAGTGATGTAAATATGCCTCTGAGAATAAAATCTAAAAAAAAAAAAGTGGGAAACTCAGAAAAACAAAAACAAGTGCAATTTCTTTGGAGGCTGGAATGAATTTAAGACATAAATATGTTAAAAATAAAGCTCATCAAATTAAAGATGAACAGAAAGAAAGGCAAACGATTGACTTCAAGTAGGCGATTCCCAGAGAACGGCTCTCATTTCTTCCTCTGGAAAACATTTGCCAGCATGGCACCTGAGGTAGTCAGCTGACCCATCTTGCTCAGAAATTTGGTCTTTGCATCTTCACCCACCAGACTTGCAGCGATAGAGATGGACCTGAAAAGGTGAGTACAGCAGTGATCGCAAGCAAAACCCAAACGAATAAAACTGCTGTTGCAGGTGTTGCATTTTCTCTCCCAAACATTGCACCTTTGCTAAGGGACATGATTATACAAAAAAGCCGACAAAAGTCAACAAGCTCTAAGCCAAATTAAACTTCCACAATTTCACTCTATTAGCATCATTTTCTCACTAAATAGCGAGCGGACTGATAGTGACCAGACTAATACCATTTTTCAGTTTAGTTTGGTTTTGGGTTGATTTGACTAACTCTGTTAATAAGTTTAAATAAGGTGCAAGATAAAAAAAAAACAAACCGTGTTATTATTTTCAAACATTTATTCAGATATTAGTGCAAAATACATCCAGAGACACCTATGAAAGTTGTGGTAGTGCAGATTACTAAACTACTAAAGTAAACTTCTCCAAAAATCTATCAGATCAACATTTTTGGGGTTTTTTTTGTAAAAATCTCAGCTCTAATCAAAAGAGCTTTTTTAAAAATCCAGAATTTTTCCTTTTGACTGACATCACTGGTTTTGATAAAAATGATTGAGATTTTTTCATGTCAAACATTAGTAACATCTATTTTTATCTTCATATAGCAGTCAGAAAGCAAGCTTGTTCAAGAGTTAATGGTTCTAAATGGTGATCATCAGTAAAAATCTCCAATTCTCCAACTCTTCCCAGCAGGAATGACAACCAACAATCAAGAATGCAGGATTATTTGGTGTCAGGGCAATGTAATCCAAAAAGGTCATTATAATGGAAGTCAATGGGCCGCGAACAACAAATAAGAGAGAAAAACGAAAGGGTAGGGAATTACTAGGAAAGATCCAGTAGTCGAGACAGAACAAAATCGAAGTTTATTTCATTAGACCTTTACTATGATCAATACACTAGAGCTGTAGGTTAACAAGCTGCAAAGAAAATGACTTCATTACGACAAGACCTATCAGAGGGATGGATTGCATGGAGTGCTTTTTTTATTGGCTGTTCGGATCTGAAGTGTTGGTTGATTGAGTCAGAGATGCTTTAAGATGGAAAAGCAGAAACAATGGATATTAGACGGTTTTACAGAGAGCCGCCAGCAGAACAGGTAAATGAACAATTGTAAGTCATTTTTGTTAAACGAGTTGTGAGCGTGTTAAGTGGTGACTAGGGTTGCAAAATTTCGGGAATTTTCAAACCTGGGAACTTTCCATTGCAATTAACAGGAATAAACTGTGATTTAGTACTGTGAATTGAAGGTTGGCAAATAACAGGGTAGTTAACAGTAATTTAAAAAATCTGTATTTCTGAATTTATGTTACAAACTGGAGAAGCAATCCAAGAAATGAGAATTTGGTCAACTCCTCAAAATCAATTTGTGAGGTTATTTGCATAGTGTTTTATATAAAACATATGCTGTAGCTATATACAGTGGCCAAGTTTGCATATTGACAGAAACTGATTAAGCAAACATTTACAAAAGAAATCACACAGAGACTAAAAAAATCCCATCCCCCCACACAATCCACCTTTGCCACTTCAGGGGGAATAAAAATACCATTACCTGAAAAATAATGGGAGCCACATTTCTAGATACCTTAAAAATTTAATTACATAAATATATTTATTTACTTTATAGTATTAGTTCTCTGAGAAAACAAAAGAGAACTAAACTGTTTAAGTTTAAGCTCAAATGTCAGGCTCAAATGCTTTTCTTTAACCTTTGGTACAGAAGCAGAAAGCTGTTAAAAAGTACAAACATATTTATTTTTAAATCTCTTATAATCATCATGCGTGCATAAAAAAACAACAACAACAACAACAACAACAACAACAACAACAACAACAACAACAACAACAACAACAACAACAACAACAACAACAAGATTTTAGTTTTACTTTAAATTCTAAAGTAATTCTGTGATGCAAAGCAAGACTTTTCAAACACTGCAAATGTTCGGGTGTCCCTGTCAGGTTCTTCCTCCTCTTACTTTTATTTTGTAACTTTCCTATGTTCCTGCCGGCTCATCCTCTTTGTCCGTGTTCCCCCTCTTGTACCTTTTATTCTGGCCTCTTCTCCTATGTGTGTCTTCATTCTGTGTCTGTGTTAGTTAGCCCTCATGTGCCCAACCCCCCCCCCCCACCCCCGTTGGGCACATGAGGGCTAACTAACACAGCCAATCGTTGATTGCCTTTTGTGCTAAAGTTTTTTCCTGTTTTGTTTGTGAGTTCATTTTAGTTTTGTTTTAGTATATTTTACGTACGTAAGGTTTTGCCCCTCCACAGGTTTTTGTGTTTGTTTATTCCATTTTTAAATTGAGAGTTGGTTCCATATTGTGTGTGTGTGCATTAGAGTTCGTTTTAACCCTTCCCTTTCACCATCTTGGGAAGGTTGCCCCTGACAGTCACACATTACACACATGGTTACTATAGCTACAGGTTATAGTTTGTTAAAAGTGATTTTGAATTGGCCTTTTTATATATATATTTTTTTTTTATTCTACATTAAACTTAATGTTAATATAGATTCCCAATATATTCCAGAGGAAAATGTTCCCATGGAAACTTTCTGGAACTTTTCCGCCCCTTTGCAACCCTAGTGGTGACCCAGATTCCTACTTTAATGAACTTCAACATAAGATTTATAAACAAATCCATTGACAATGGAAAAAAAAGTGGCTTTCCTTATCTGCATTCGAACCACGCCAAAAAAAGTGACTGTTCATGACATCAGTGTCTGTACAGGTACAGCCCAAAAGTCAACTATAGTTTTCCAAGGCATATCAACACTTCCTGGTGTGTTTACATGTCTGTGTTTACATTATGCTGCTTCAATCTCTGTGTTATCCATCATCATAATCTTGTTTCATCCAATATAAGATACTTTCATTTTGAAGTAAATGTCAGTGTTTGAATGTAGACAAGATGCCACAATGCTCAAGAAAGCAGAGCTTTAATCTCTGAGTGGGGACTGCATATGAGGGTCTGGAATGCCGTCATGATGGGGCTCTCACTTAAAGGTAGGGTGAGGACCTGTGTCACTTCTAGTAGGGCACACACTGGTTTTGGATACCCTTTTAAAACCAAAAACCTTTAAGAGACAACAATGAAAAGGTATTATTTGAGGAATGTCTTGAATTGTAACAAGACCCCCTAAACACAGTTAAATGTCATCCATCCAGCAACTTGTATCTAAAATGATCCTGCAAGAGTCCCAAGCTTCTAGAGAAGCAGATGCATCATGAAACCCGGTAACAGCGCAATGAAAGACTTCATTTGAGGCAAAAATATCTTACGTCTACAAATATCTCACAGATGCATGGAGCAAAACCACTGGAAGCACTGCTTGGAAACTCACTGTGAATCAAAGTAGACGAGCTCTGTTTACGATCAAGTCGTAGCTTTAGGTTAGTGTATAATAGTGCCGCACGCGTTGGGAAGCTGTCTGGGTTTTAAAAAGAGTCCTTAGCAAGAAAAACTCCCAGAACCTTTCACCTCTAAAGCAAACAAAGCACACTTCCTGCATTTCATTGTGACTTTGAAGGAATAGTTGCATTAAAAGCAGTGACATCATGTAGATACACAGAGCGGGGGGTGATTTCAAAGGGTATCTGCAGGATAAGACATGAATATGAGACTTTTAAAAGCCTTTTTAACAGCATGCAGATTTTTGTGTTTGATAAAACGGGGAAGAATCTTAACAGACCTCACCCACCACTTTATTTTCCCATTTTGAAAATCCAGAAAGTTACTTTTCTTCTTGGGTTATCCCAAGTTTGTTTTTATCTCAACTTTATGGATTTTATTTTGGATTCTTGCTACTATAGCTCAGCTGGGGATGTCAAAACAGAACATACATCAACATCTTTTTATCTGCTTCTTCAACTTTCACTGGAGCACTGATAAGCTCTGTGTTCAAACTTCAAAACCAAAAGTTAAAAGCACAATTCAAACACCTTCATCCATGGTTGGAAACCCCTTACAACTGTGATAAAAGGTTACAAATGTCTGGCCAAAATCAGTGACATCATGTAAGATCTTGGCAAGTAGAAACTGTTTTGATTAGATCTGTGGGAGATAAAGTGGGAAAAATATTGATCTGATAGATTTTTACAGCAGTTTAATCTCGTGGCTATTAAAAGTCACAACAACACAAAAAGGGGAGTGAATTTGAACAATGCACAAGTGTTAAGAGCCGTTGTGAAATGAGTGTATTTTTACTCTAGTGCTGAATAAGCCAAAAGCGTTTCCAAAGAAAGAGGAAGAAATGACACCATACACAGCTGCTTTCTCTCATAGAGTGATTTAAGGACCATGTGAAACAGCGATGGGTAAATTAAGTTCGTAATCTCACCCTTGTGCCTCCCCGATGCCTTTGTTCTCCACCTTAATTTCGCACTCCTTTATCATGGAACTCAGAATAACCTGAGACAAACAGAAAAAGGAGCAGAGTATTCTTAGAGCACTGGCAGAGATGAAACATGCACATCAGCTGAGCATTACTAAGCAAAGGAAATAAAAACAACAACACAGATTTGGGTTACTATGACTTTAGAAGTTAGAGTTAGAGGCATTGAATGTGATGTTTTTGATAGTAAAAGGTAAATTTACCTCATGCTCTGGAGAGAGCTGCTCCATATCGGCCCTTAAACATCTCAGGCCAGGCAGAAAATGATTGACCATGAGCTCTTCGGAAATAACTAAAGCATTCGAGTTAAGGAAACACGAACTTTCCATTCTTGAATTCCATTCATTTAGCAGACGACTTTATCCAAAAGTTGATTACAATTGATGAGAAACTCAAGCAATGTCACAAACGGGATAATTATTAATTAGAACAGAAATGCTGGCTGTCAGGATACAACTTTCATTTGCATATTTAAAGGGGCAATATTATGCCATTTTAAAGCACTTATAATAAATATTTGATCCCTAAATGCAAATTTAATCGGAAAAAACATCTTTGAATCACCTTATATTTATTGCCTCTGCAAACCCCCTTCTTCAGAACTTGTAGTTAGGGAATCATGGGTAATGCCCGCCAGTCGTAAGTCAAATGGAATGGCATTCAAATGAGAATCAAGAGTTTTCAGTGTGCCACTCGGGCTGGAAAGGGACGTAAATAAAGTACAAAGTGCATCGAAGAGTTCTGTGTAAGTCGCATCATGTCGCAATCTAACGAATTCATCATAAACTAGAGAAATAACATAGAAATAACAACTCGCTTCAAGCAGTTCAGTGCCTGTGTATGCTCTAGAGCTCTCGTGCTGTTAGCATGAGATAAAGTTGATTGAACAAAGTCAGGATCTATTTCAGGCAAATATTGTAGGTGTTTGCAATCGAGAAGTGTTTATTCTTTCTAAAGGTGTTTCCTTTGCTTTATATTCACAGATTTCAGGTGTTTTGTGCAATGATGGGTTGGTTAGCATATTCGCTAATATAGCTCTTCTCTGTAACGTTGGGTGTGTTAACAATTCTAAGTTGGTGATTGGTGTGATATTACCCATCTCTATGTTTCACTATGGACATCGTCGATGCCCAAATTGCTCGACATCACAAAATGCATTAAGATTTTGCATAAAATGGCCCCTTTAAGTGGTCAGATTCTTATGCAAATTCATAGGAAGTTGAATGGAATGGTGTTGAGAGGGCTGTCAGAAATAAAACAAAAATCAAGAATTTGGGAGCGTTTCGCAAGGAGTGGACTGATGCATGAGCCGGGGCTAAAGAATCCTAGACACGGGTCAAGCGATAACATTAGAAGAGCTGTGCAGGAAAAGAACTAAACCGTTGCTCAATTTTACTAAAGTATTAAAAGTTAAAAGGGTTCAGACATTAAAATTTTCTCTTTCAGGTAAAAGGTACGCACCAATGTCCAGCTCCTTTAAATTCACATTTTCAAAAATAAATTTGAGGCTAAAAGAGCAAATACTGCAGAAAAAACTTTTGTTTCTTTTAAATGAGAGATCACAGATTAACAGAATTGAAAGTGTACATTTGAATGAATGTCTTTAAAAAATAAGTAAAAAGTAAGTCAAATTCTTCAGATTTTAAAATACAACATGTCTATTTTATTCTTTATAGACTCATCGGTGTCCACTGCTCCACTCACATTGATGTTTCCGTCTCTCTGATGTTAAAGCAACACTGGGATTCTTTTTAATTATATAAAAATGGCTTGTAAAACAGTTTACAGTAGAAAAATTAAATACACAATAACCAAATAAATTAAATTTAGGATGAGTTGAGCTCGCGGTTGAATGGGAGGGAACTTTGAGGGGGGAGAAATCCGTCGTGGGTCCGGACAGATTCAGCCATTTGGTTGGTCTAGAACAGCGGTGTGCAAAGTCATTCCCAGAGGACTGGTGTCCCTCCTGGTTTTTGTTCTAGCCCTACTTCAGTTCAAATACTAGCACAGAGGTGGGCAAAGGAGGGCTGCAGCCCTGTACAGTTTAGTTGCAACCTTCATGAAACGCTGGATCTACTAACGAAGCTCTCCTTGGTTTGTTTAAAGCTGCCAGTGTTTAATCCAGAGGAGTAAACACCACACCAGGTGTTTTACTCCTCTGGAGAAAGCAAAACTGTCCAACTCAGCAAGGCATGTACTCCCCCATGTGATGGCTTTTGAGCAGGACAGGACAAGGTAAAAAAAAAAAGCTGCCAGTGTTTGAACTGAAGCAGGGCTAGAACAAAAACCAGGAGGGACACCGGCCTTCCAGGAATGACTGCCCACCCCTGGTCTAGAAAAACAGTGCAGATGGAATTAATTCATGGTACATGATGATGATTTTGGCCGTTGTGTCTTCTGTTGTGGTTGGTTAACTTGGTTTTCTTAAGTGCCATCTGTGCACAGCCATTTCAGGCTATTTGATTCATGCTGATTAAACTTTCTTCCAGGATTTGGCACCTGCCCACTCTGAAAAAGTACCATCATCTGGTTTAATGACTGTAGCACTACGTAGATTGATTAGACAGTAAGCTCATCTGAATTCTTTAGATAATCCAAGGGGTTCTTAAGCGTAAAGAGGACCAGAACAGTCCTAAGAATCATCTACTCAATCTTTATTTTCTACAGACAGTCATTATGAGGTAAAGTATTTTTTTTTCTCTTGAACTGTTGCTCAGATAACATGTTTTTTTTTGCAGGCAGGGACTGAAAGTATGGAATTCATTTTGTGCCAAAATAATGCAAATAAATTGATTACAAAGAAAAAAAAAATCAGCCTGAAAACAAACAAAAAAAAAATCAAGTTTTTACCATCTTTGTTTTTGCTTTCTAATTTTGCGTTTGCGATGCTGAAAGTTACGTTCATCATTCTGGCACGATCCTTCCATGGGGGCGGGGATAACAGTGGTTCGCCCTCATTGGCTAGTATGGTTTTGATTGACAGCTTAATGAACCGGAAGTAAAAGCATTTCCTGGGTTTTTCCACCAGTGATTTTAAAGATTGTATATTTTTGAATGAAAGCATATTTCTCATCCAACAAAACAACTCATTTTTTTTACTTTAAGCTCGAATGACGGCGTTTGTAATAAGTAATACTGGATTCACTTGAAACAAGACATTTATTTTGTTCATTTCGTTAAATCTCTCTCATTTCAGCTTGCAACACAACAGAAAACCTCAGAAAAAAGATAACACAAAACACATCAATCATGTAAAACATTCAAATCCCATATTATAGATGTGTATAGCAGGCCGCAATGTTCTTTTGAATACATTTTGATCGTAGGAGAAACATCTTTACACAGCATCAACATGCTCAATGTAAAACACTTGTAGTGAAACAAGCGTGGTTTTAATTTCAACCACTGTTATCCCCGCCCCCATGGAAAGTTTGTGCCAGAATGGCAAATGTGACTTTTAGAAATGCAAACGAAAAAATAGATGCGAAAATGTCGATTTTTATGCTAATTACTTGATTATATTTGTTTGCGTGTGTTTTTGCTGAAATTGCGTTTACCAATCGATTATCACATATGAAACTTCTCACACCTTGTCACAGTTCTTTCATTGAAATTGAATGAAACATTAAATCACTTCAAATCAACAAACTGTAAAACACTGTCTGCCTTCATTTTTATCAATACTCAGTTTTATTATAACAAATCGAAACAAGGACCATCTGGAAAATTCTAAACTACTTTTAAGCACACTTCACTTGAATCTACTCCAGTGTAGTCAGCCACCCTATACTGACCACGTCAGATGACACAAATCTGCCTGGGGGGCAAGCCACCGGTGCGGACAAATATAAAACCAAACCGAGAAAAATGATGGTGGTGAAAAAGACAAAGGATCATTTGCCTGGGGAGCCTTTACCAAAGAGCTGGGCAACATCACAGAGCCTTTAAGGTCAGATTCTGCCATCCACCCTGCAATCAAGTGAACAGAAATGGCTGTGGTTCATTTTCTTTCATGGCCATTGAGCGGAACATCCAAATATTTACACATCATCAAGAGCACTTGGATAAAGAGAATTCAAATCCAGTTATGGAGACTAACGTTGAGCTTAATTAAATACTTAGACCACCATTGGTGGAGTTCCTGCTCAAAATACCAACAAATGGAAAGTTGCCACACAGACAGCAAGCATTGTTTCCCGAATATAATTTAAATGGGATCTAAAACTGTGGTTGCTCTGACCAAGCTGCCAAATGCCACAAAATTAGTGGAGAAACCAGTGAAAAACGGCTTGATTCCCAAACATCACAACTGGATGTGGATGGTCCAATCAGCCATTGGTCCCCGGGTGAGAAAAGTCAACGAGAATCTTTCCCAAAGCACACAAACAACTAGAGTTTCAGGGTAAATAAAGAAGTACATACTGTAATGCTGTGGATTATTTTACCAGAAAGGCTCATTAAAACGCTTTTCCTTTGTCGATAAACATGGAGGAACATCCATCTTCTGTAATGTATTTTTTCATTATGCAATCAGTAATGTTATGTCTGTTGTAGTCTCAACATTTAACTGTTATTTTGTATTAAAGCATACAAAAATGTTTTCCAAAACAAGACATTATTCACCTTTCAAGGAAGTTAAAGAGCCCATCCTGAATGTACTCAACTACTGCATGTGTCCAGAGTTCTACCAAACATTTTAACATCTTAGAAGGTTTGTTCAGGCTCAATCTCACCAGTGAACACAGAGGGTTTGATGCAGAGCTCTACATGAAACGACAAAAGCATTTGAGCATTCGAGACAGAGAGAGCTAATGACGAGCAAGCTATCAGACTGGCCATACGGCTATTTTGTTCTTCATAAAATTGTGTTGAAGTAAAAAAAATGAAGCCTAAAGTTTTGCAAACTGGTCTGACTCTGGATATTTGATCTAGGGCTGGGCGATATGGTGGAAAACTGTATCACGATATCAGTCATTCATATCGGTCGAAATCGATAATTATTGATATTTTTATGATTCATGTGGATGCGGGTGGTACAGTTCTCACCCACGGGAAGCAAGAGAATCCAACTATCCGCAAGATTCCTGCAAAAATGTAAAATAATTTTACTAAAAAACAAACTACTCACATAACGAATAACGACTAAAATAAAATAGAAAGTATTGACAGGAGCGAGGTCATCATGAATCCTCTGCAGAAGGAAGGAGTGCTTAACACTGACATTCGTTTGATTTTAAAGCAAGGGAAATATAAAATATTAATTTTGGTTTATTTACACGTATTTTAATGGAAAGGGAAACAAGTTAAAGTAGGTAATGAAGCAGTAAAAATTACTGTGCTCCAGGCAGGCGCCTGTGCTTTAGGCTCTGCCTGTTCCTAAAAGCACTACTGCACTGGAAAGAGGAGGTCGAGAGGAATCGTCTTATTGATTGAAAAACGACAAGCATCCCGACATTTAGAAAAACGTTTCTGCGTCAGCTCACAATCCGAGCATATGCCTTACTTGTGACAGATCAGTGACAAAGAATTTCCAGCAGCTGTAGAAAGAGAGACACAGACTGTGACAATTATTTCGTTTCAATTAAAATTATTAGCGAGTGTTTCCGATATTTCTATTTTTTTACAAAAAAGCTCAACATTCATGCCAAAGAAATTATTTAAACACAATCCGAGAGAAAGAGAGATTTCCTAGCAACTGTAGAACGAGAGAGAATTTTTTTTCTTTTCATTTACAATTATTACCCTGTTCTTACAATATTTCTATGTTCTGGAAAAGGACTGCGTCAACGTACATGCTTCTAATTCAATTAAATGCAAATAATATTTTTTTACTATTTATTTATATGAAAATGAGAAACGAGTGAAACAAAATAAAAGCACAGATCTCAACTCTCTTTCTCTGCCCAAGAAACTCCATCACATAAAACAGAGCTGCTCGTGTCACTTATAAAAGAGAACCCGATGATTGACAAAATCATTATTTATAATATATTTTTGTTAATGTAAAATAATCAACTGCTCAGTATTTGTCATTTTATTTACAGTCACTTATTTAGAGTCATTGGTAGCAGGAGGCATGCGACTGGAAAAAGTTTGGGAACTGCTACTGCAGAAAACAAAGAACAAATCTTTTGTGTTTATTAAACTTTGAACATTATAAAACTGATTTAGAGAGACCTTATGTGATGTTTATGTAGTTGTTTTAACGCAGCATACCTGAGGGGACGAACGATGAAGCAGAAACATTTCTCTGTCTGCACATAATGCACTTTGTTTTGATCGATCGCTTGTGTTTCCGCCTTTATGAGAAAAAATCTTGGTGAAGTAAAAGCGTACTTTGGATTGTTTGACTCTATAAGCGCAGGCTCTCGTGCTGCATGCGCTCGAACTCTATTGCGGAACATTACTTTATCTTTGATGAGGGATAAAAAAAAACTATCAAACCTATTTGTTAATGTATTTCTTATTTGTCAAATTAATATGTTCACTTTATTGAATATATTTTTTATTGATATTGATCACGTGTCTAACATATCGTTATCGTTTTATCTCCCAGCCCTAGTTGCTATATCTTTTCAGACTGGTACCACTAAAGGAATTCTTGAAAATTTTCCACTGACTCCACACGGAGTCACATTTTGTAAAACTGCAACTCAAACTGAGACTCATAGAATCTTCAAATTCAAAACACTTGTGGAAGTTCCAGTCTGTGCAAGAACATACAAAGCAAGTAATTGAACCCTAGGACATTAAAGGGGTTAAATATTGAAAATGTCTGCAAGTTGAAACAGCATAGACATGTTAGTCATAGTAACAGCATACAGTTTCCAACAGCGGCCTAGCAACCAAACTGTTTATCCTAGCAACCAAGTTTTCAAAAATCCATCTCAGCTTTGGTAAATGATAGACATGGGAGTTGGTTTATATCATTTATAGTACCAAAGGCAGCATTGTGTCCCTGACCCCTCCGTGGCAACCAGGCTGTTTACCATAGCAACCAAACTGGCTTATCTCTATTTCAGCTTAGGAATGTCATAAAGCCATGGGATTGCTTTGTTTTACTCAAATTGGCACTTTAAAGTTTGTGTGCACACTTTCACCATCTAGCTTGCATCGGTATTTTACACGACTTCATACACAACATTTAAACATGATGATAATGAAAGAACAGAAATCGAAATAAAGGATACAGCAGCAAGATAAGGCACTGTAGGCCTCAAAAAGCTGAGTGGCAATATCAATTCGTTTACTCTCCACCATCTGCTGGTTGTTGCACAGAGCAAGTTTGTGCAAATGAGGAAGAACAACTGCAGACACAAATAAAGCATCAAGATCTACACAGATTTATCATTCTATGTTTTACTTAAAAAACAAAAACGTCAAGATGCTTACAATCGTCTCTAAAGCGTGGCTCTGCGTTGGGTCCGACTCTTCCAAAGGTTTTGATGATTTCCATGTGCAAAGAATGCTGGTCTTGATACTGGGGGTCTTCTAAGAAAGAGGCCAGTTGCATTTTCACTCTCTCCAGCAGCTAAAATAAAACCACAACAGATTCAATTTAAGAATAAATGCAATATTCGTTTTAAACGTCTTAACCGGCTTGACAATGTTCACTGAAAAAATAGTATGAAAACTATTTTTAGATTTTTTAAGTGAATAATTTAGGAGTTATATTTATTGGAGAGTCACAACTCTGCCAGAATAAAATATAAGTAGGAAATTATAGTACACAAAAATGTTTTAAAAACTTTATGTGTTATTGCTTTAAATTGTGTCAGTTACAACATTTTAATAAAAAAAATGTAATATGATCCCTGGCTTTTTATTGGTCACTTTTTTATGATTCTTTATCGTCATGTTCACTTACGGCATTTCTTTTTTTATATAGAGAATCTCTGTTTAGGTGATCCTTTTTACTAACCCTTTAACACCGAATGTTCAAGATACGAAAGGTCTCACAGGAAATATTTTGCTTTGAGATTTAAAAAAATTCCAAGATACTAAAAACTTCCGGGTCCTGGGTCTCCTCTCTCCCAGTGCAAAAAGGGGCTGATACACTTTAAAACAGTTTAAATCAGTTTTAAATCGAGTGAAACATTGTGAATAGATTACCAATAATGTGTTATAACAAAAGTTAGAGTAAAGGTGTCGTAAAAGAAATGAAAAGAAAAGAAGTGCTGTTCTGTAATTCAAGATAGAGAAACCCTGTGACGCGTTCTCTGAAGCTCTCTCCCGTACGCTCGGTACTGTCTGCGCTTGTGCTTGAAACCGTGTTTGTAATTCATGAAATATCTCGAGAAAGTTATCTTTCATACGTAGTGCCATAATGTTTTCTGCATCCGTTCCTCCTCCTCCGACACATCACTTCACTCTCAAGGTAAGGTTTCACATTTGTGTACATATTACGTATTTTGCTTGTGCTTTATTCTGTTTTATTATCATTTATTACATTAACAATGTGTAGATTTAAGGATTGAAGAAACGTTACTTGATTTTTCTCTGGTTTTCAATTTTTTTTTATCTACTTATTCGGTTGTTTCCGAGAGCCGTTGCTCGGATTAGGAGTCTTTAAATGTAAAACTTGCTTCGAGATACAAACGTGACCCTGGAACGGATTATATTCGTATCTCATGGTACCACTGTACAGTGTAATTTTTCTACTTGACATAATATAATATTTCTTTATTACTGTTCATGCGCTTGAATTCAACAATATATAGCTTCATTCGTTTTTTTTTTTTAATTTTATTTTTGGCAAATTTTTCTGTGGAAACACAAGGATTTCTTTTGGACAAATTTAATCTAATGTAATATACTTATATTTACAGAGATTCTTCTGATGATGGGAAAGCTCCGTGGCAAGACTAGGCTCATTCAGCTGGACACAAAGTACTTCACAATATTCAACAGCTGAAAAAAACTAAAACGCCTGGACATATGTAAATAACAACCTGGGAAATGGACACTGAACTTTTTTTAGTTAATATAAAATAGTTTGAGTTTCATTTTTGTAATCTCAAAAGTCTTGTTGCTGTATTGTGGTTTATAAAAAGAACCATGATGAAAATTCAATTTTTTTTACTTGTTAATATGCACTGTTCTGAGAATTTATTACGAAAAAATTTGATTGTCAAAGCTTTGTTTCTTCTGAAAAGAAAATTGCATTACAAATCATATAAAACACTCTTTTTCTGACAGAACGATTCAAAACAAAACACAAATACCAGGTGATCTGTAAGAATTACACTTTAACTATAGACGTTAAAGTCTCAGACCCACTGAATCCATCAGATTCCAAAATGAACACCGAGAACCAAACCAAAGGATTTCAATGATAATATTATATACCTACACTAAGCAGGGAGACCATTACCTAGCAGCTTGGTGAGGTGAAGTTTGGGGGTTGAATGCTGTCTCACACTAAAGAGAGATTAAACTGACTAAATAATTTCTACCAAGTGAACGTATCAACTCTATTTTTCATAAAACTGTCCAATCGATTGTGTTCAAATCAGCCATTGCTGGTTGAGGCTGAACCTACAAGCAAAGGTTGGCATCTACAATAGACAACGGTACCTCTTTTTGTGTTACAGTTTCCATTATAGTTCCAAAGGCAGGTATCGTTGAGATCCTCACTGAGCTGCAAACAGAAAAGCTATGATTATACAGGACCGTGCAAAAACAGCCCCTCAAACCCCAATGAACGGAACAGAACCATGAGATGCCAATCACTTGATGTTATATGTAGCAGGCAGGATGATTTATGTCGTATGATCATTCCCATGTCAGTATGAAAACTCAAAGAGAAACAAATATCCAAAAAGTTTAAAGATAAAATATCCAACCAGGAAGATGGGCAGAGGAAACAGGACATTTGTTTTTTAAAGTGTCTCGTTTAACTCACAATTCAGGACCACTGCACAAGGTAATAAGGGCCGGAGCTACTCGCTTGTCAATTAAGGCTTCGCTCAGGCCTCGAAGAACCAGCTGCAAACCAGTCAGATGCAAAAGAGAGATTGGGGAGGGGGTCAAACAAAAAGGCCCAATATCTAGCAGGGAAGACGCTAAGGCTAATGCGCTAAGGGCTCAGGGAAAGAGCGATGGACAGACGGGCTAGATGTGTTATGGAAAGCCTGCAGCGGTTAGTGAAGATGTCGACAGTGAGGACACACAAAATACAATTCGCAATCTCCTGAACCTTGCTTTCATCACGAGAATCAACCACTCTGAGATTGAACTTTCTAAGCAGAGCAGTAGATCTCCTGAGAGACCAAGGTGAACGGAGGTGCACAGATGAAGGAGGCAGGAGAAGACTTACATTTCAGGATCACTGGAGAGAGTGATAAGTGCTGGAACAACTCTCTGAGCTACTAGCGTTTCATTCACCCCTTTCACCAACAGCTGATTGGTCAGAGCAGGGGTGATGTCACACGGGATTCATGAAAAGAGTGAGCACCGCAGAGAGAGAGAGAGAGAGAGAAACAAATGTACACAAAAATGGTAACAAACTAAAACCAGTGCAGACATTACAACAAACTTAAAATAACGACGCAAGCCCAAAGAAGGAAAAGCACCTGACTGCAGAACATGGGCAAGCGGAGCTCCAGTCTTGAACAGGAAATACAGCAGTGCCAGTTTAATGAACCAATAGTATCCAGTCAAATGCTTCCATCACCCTCACAACCAAAACCAGACCCAACTGCAACCTGAGCCCCGCTACAAACCCAAACCCTGACATCAACATTAGGTACAAACGTTAGATGACTGGAAGCTTTTCAACTCATTAATCATTTAGAAATAAAGTTGACTTTTAGTGAACAAGGAAGACGTGGAGGTGTTTTATCCCCCCTTTAAATGTGGCTCCACTCACATACAGTCTGAAGACAGGTGCTCTACCAGAGGCGCAGCCTACGCAACTAACGCAAATTTGATTGACGCTACAACCACAGATGAAAAGATGCACCATCTCAGATGGAAAAGTAAATGAATGTTCCTTAAACCTTCATTATTAAATAAAAACCAGTGCACACCAGTATGCTTTCACTTGCATCTATTGTTCATGTTTAAAGCCTCATGGCAAAAATTAGAAATAAGTTAAGGAAAACACAGAGCTGCTAATTTCGGTGTTGTTCTTTGTGATGTTATCAAACAAACAAGGACGTAAACGCTGTCTCTCTTCTTCTGCGTAAACTAGTTACACGATGTAACCACGTGTAATTGGCTTTATCACTTAACAGCGAGGGAAAGAAGTACTGGATTCGCTGACTTCAAATGCTTCCCATAGATGCAGGCTATAACCAAAGAACTGTCCAAGATTGTGGACCTACACTCAGCCAAGATCATTTCCAGTCACCTTGGTGAAAAGAGATGGTGGGATTACACAGTGTGATGGAGTGAGGGGTTGATCATCATTGCCAGATGCTAGTTGCGTGTCATCAAGCTGTGCGCATTAAACTGTGACCCAGCCGATGAACGGAGTCACATCGTTCAGCGCGAAAGAAGCGAACTATTTCCCTCCGCCGGGAGCCGGGGATGGAAGCCAAAAGAGCCACCGGGAGCTGAAGGAGCCCATGAGGTACCCAACAACCGAGTCTAGAGTGTCACCACTGAGTCACTGAGCTTAGCTGGATTCTCGTCCCCTGGAGGAGCGTGCTAGGTGCTGGACTGCTCATTCCAACCAGGAGGGCACATGGATCCAGTTAGCCCGGAACATGGCGGATACAACAGCCCAGCGGGATCCCATGCGCCATTGGTCTAACCACACTGGACTTTTTTTAATGGTGCCATAATTCTAATAAATGCCCTGAGCAGCTTTGAACAGTGCAAGTGTGCCCATGTCTCTCTTGCCACCGCTACAATAGAAGTACAACAAACCACAAATAACCATCAATCTCCCTAAGTCTTGAGGAAAATCCACCAAGTAGAGTTTCAGTGTTCATGATAAGGAGGAGTTAGGATGACATCAGAAATAAATGAGTATCGTAAATAAACTGAAGCGTGGTCAGCTGGGACAATGGCCATCAAGAAAACAATTGGTTGACTACTATCCTGTAACAAAAGTTCCCCTACTCAAGAAATTGTTGCCAACGAACATCTGAAGGATTCAGAAGGGAACTGGGTGGAAATTTTGTAGCCGGTTGAAACCATTAAACAGCAACCTCACATTAATTTTTTGGTTTAGCATCCACACATCAAGTTCGCCCAAAAGGGGAAGGTACTAATTGTAAAAATAAAGGAAAATGAAAGGCTAGATCTCGCTAGGAGTCATTTATCACCAGGTCTCCATCATTGGACTTGGAAATTTAAAAAACAAACAAGAGAATGGTCAATAAAGTGAGTTGAAATTTCAAGTAGCCACATATAAACCATAAAACATTAATCACTTGGAGAGAATCTGCAAAGAGGAGTGGGGACAAACCTAGCGCCAACTACTAGAACTACATTTGGCCATCAACTACTGAGTCATGTTTTGTGAAGGGGTCAAATCTCCCCAAACAATTTCAATTCATGTGCTAAAGTCTTATTCAATTTATGAACAATCATTTCTCGGTCTATGGGTAAACATCAACTAGAGAACCTCTAGTTCTCTTAATTTGGTCTGGACACAGAAGAACAACTGGTGCATTCTTGCAAACAATTGTTTTTTATTCACACCACATTGATCCCTCCGGTCCGCACTAGTTGCAAATACAGTCATTTGACATCAAACTGGCCACTCGCTGGTCACGTATATCATCATATGTGTTTCCTATATCATTTATGTTAATCGCACGTTGAGAATGCTCGGATTACAAACTAATCTTAGTTGGAACCGTACAGAGACCACCTCTTCAAGCAGGTCTCTACCACCTTTTTTGTCTGTTTTTGGTCCAATTCGGTAGTCGCCTTCTTCACCTGCTCAAACAAATTGAACTAAAAGAGAAAACGAACTCAAATTTCGAATGAATCAAACTAAACAAAAAAGCACTCTAAAACAAAAGGTATAGAAAAATGCTGTCAGTACGCATGAATGAATACTTGGTGTGCACAAGCTTTTACACATGGTGCTGCGATGAAATGTTGGACCTGTTTACATAATTTATAATGAGATTAGCAAGCGTGCTTTGGCATAAAAAGTTGTGAATGCTATAAAGGTGCAATACATTCAAATACAACAAACAGGGAGTGACTGGACGGGGAACAGGGATGACAAGGCACAAGGGGGCCCTAAAAGGGAGTGTCAAATAGGTCTAAAAACACATATTTATTACCACAAACAAGTCATTCATACTTTCAAAACATAACAGTGCAGCTTAATGCAAGAACTTGATAACAATCGAGAAGTCTTTCCAATTAAAGGGTGGTTCACCCAAAAATTTGAGAGAAAGTGCAAGCTCCTGATAAAGGATTGGCGGTTATAACACTGCAAATTAACAATTTTATTACATTTATGTTAATTAGGTTTTCCTTTTTAGTTAATGTTTTCAAATAATTTGAAATACGTTTATTGCATTACAAAAATCTTGGAGAAATAATAACCAATAATATATTTTTGGATGAACCTCATCCTTTAATTAGACTGAAAGCATAAACTTTAAACATAGTAAATGCATTTGATTGTGAATGTTAAGGGCCGTACAATCTTACCTCAAACATGCGTGCAGCAGTGCAGCGCACCAGTGCGGATGTGTGGACCACTCCATACCACAGCACTGTCAGGAGGAGCTCGTGATATGCCGGGTTTGCCCTGCCGACAGGAAATGCCCAAAAAAACCAGACAGTTTCATATTGTATTCAAGGTCTGACTTTGTTGGTACTGCAGCCTTAGAATAACGTTCTGATCTTTAATACATTTAAACAAGTTCAAATATATATATACTAGTAATTGAAAGTTGTTTTTGCAAATTATGCTAATTTGCGAAAAAATGTTAATGGTGGAAATGAAATCGGAGATAGACATTTTTTAAGTCTTGGGCCACAGATTCCAATGATGTAAGGGACTTGGCTGTGCGACAATGGTCTTGGAGTTATGACCCCAAACGAGATCGTTTGGTTTTTGATCATTATAGTGCCACCTATTGACTGATTGGCTTCATCTGTTAATAACCTCTTCCCAAATTGTCCTCTACCATCTAACCAAGTTTCAACTTTCTACGACTTACCGTTTGCCCTGCAAGTTCCGTTTTACAGCAGAAAAATAATAATAAAAATCTTAATTAATTTTAATATTAGAGTTACAATGATTATAATCAAGTTTCAAACACCCTAGTTAGAGTAGCCTCTTGCTTTGGGCTAAAGAGACCTCAGCTAAAGACAGGGTTTATACTTTTCTGAGATTCCTTGTCATTTGTTACTCAATCAAGAATTTGCTTGTTCCACCTCATCAGTGTTTAAAGCGAAACTAACAACATATTTATTTCAATATGCTTTTAATCTCTGCGCTTCAGATGCGTCTTGATTTTATTTTGTTTAGCCTAAAGTGGAAATCCTTTTACGCTGTTGCACAGCACTTGGGCCAGCACAGGATTGTTGAAAGGTGCTATATAAATAAATTGATTGAGTGAACGACCGATTAACTTGACAAATGTATATTTACTTATGTGACAGTAATTTAATTAAGATGAACTAATTTATTTTACTAATATTTAAAATGGTAAAACAATTAATACAGGAGTCAAAATAATTTATAAATTATTAAAATTATTGTAAATAAACAACTCGTTCAGACGCATGCGATTAATTTGAAATATTTAACATGTCATTCCATGTTTTCAAAGTGCAAAGAGGTATGGTGAAGACTTTATCTCAGTTTGTTATATTCATTTTTTTATTTTCTGCCTTTTTGCCCATTTCAGTATTCCCCGGTGTGTTCTCTTCTGCCTTGGTCATGTGATCAGAGTTCCATCACATGATCGCTCATTCTGTTTCCCCACAAACAAGCCTTCTAGTGAGTTTGTGAACAAAGCCTGATCATTTGTTTATTTATTCAGTATTTTCCTCCCTCTTCGGTCAAGTCTTTTGTTATCCAGGTTTTCCCTACAAACTATAAAAAATATGGCTTTCAAGCCAACAGTTAATTTGGAGGATACTGACAGTTTATTGCAGGTATGTCGTTTACATCTGTGTTTCAAGTAAAAACAATGAATGAACAATCTTTGAATTTAAATGGCTACTTTGCCTTGAGTTTACAAAAATTTGTTACATTTACAAATCCAAAAACTTTCAGTTGTTTAATTGCAAAAAAATTGAGTGATTAACTAGTTTGTTGTTGTTTTTTTAAATCCATTGACAGGACTTGTATAAACTCATTTTCATTTGCATACGTTCAAATGTTCTGCAACACAACAAGTCCTCTGTTTGCAATTTTTATAGAATTCTTCAGTCCTTTCTGGAATTTTTTAAACTTCATTTAAACGAACTGCAAAAGATTTAGCACATACCCTGACATTACACCTCTAAATTGGGATCAAGACTGTGAACTAGTCTACATCACTGTACAGGAATTCAAGCTTTGGATGAGCTGCGGCAGAAAGGAAAGCTGGGCGGGTGCACACAATCAGCAAGTGCCAAACTCACCCCAACTCGACAAATGAAGCCTTCAGACTGTCCAAAGGAGCGTGGGAGAGTGACAAGGTGGTCATGACATCCTCAAGAAAACCTACCAAGAGTTTACGGTCTTCCTCCTGCAACAGTAACATTCACCAGTAAGAAGATTTCCTGACTAAATTATAAAGAGCAGACATAGTTACCTGATTATAGCACGTCAGGACTCCAGTCGCATAAATAGGAACCGTAGCCTTGGTAAGGATGCCATTTCCAGCCGTGGCATCTGCAGATACAACGACCTGGTCACAGACTTATACAAACAGAGACTGCACCTAAAAAAAATTACCCAGCCGCCTTTCACTTTACATTGAATTATATATAACGGATGTTTTGCTCAATTTGCAGGAGGATACATAACAAGTTCCTTTTTTAACTCAACAAACATCCAAAGAATGACAGAAAATGCTTGGTTTTCAAATCCCATGAAGAGTAAAAACACATTTTGACACAGAGAAGATACAGAGACTGTGTGTTTCCCTTTCCAGTCCCTCTTCTGACAGCACTGGTGTTATTTTTGGTTAACCGAACATTCACTCACCCACATTCTCCTCAGATAGGCGCAGAATTTCTTGGAATTGAGGTTTTACCTTTGGAGACGAGAGGAAAAAAACGTGTAACCGAGTTGGACTTGGCAGTTCAATCAAGCTCCATCACAAGGTGAACTTAAGGTCAAACATCAATAAAAAGGTGCTTCCGAAAGAATGTTGGATGTTCTACCTTAGTGTTGGTAAAAATCTTTCCAAAGGTCCGACAAAATCTCCAGAAGAATCTGGAGAACTCGTGCACACAGGTGGTTGAAGTCACATTGATTCGGCCCACAATCTCGATTATCTGAGGTAAGCTGCAAAGAGAAACCAGAACTGTTTTGTTCTAGAGCTTAAAATACTCTACGTAACTGTAGCAGCCATCTCAGCTGCAGCAGGCAGACGTGACGCCGTGATGAACATTTATTCACCAACTCAAAAGCTCCAAAATTGTAATTGATGTAAAATATTAGTAAACTGTAAATACACCAATTAAGACATGCCACACATATTCAAACTCAAGGAAATCAACACACTGCAATCCAATTGCTCGAAGTATCTCATCAGAAAAACAGTGAGAATGGTAGTAGTATCCCCTGTTCTGATTTGCTGCTAGGGCTGAACGATTAGTCGACATTGTCGACAACATCAACAATAAAAATGGTCAACAAATATTTGTGTTGTTGAGTTATGATGGAGCGCTAACGAATCTGAACGAGTAAGGTGTGGGAAAGTTTTACTAAACTTAACCAAAAATGCTGTCGTGTGCAATACATGCAAGGTGGAACTTGCTTTTCACGGGAGCACAACGTTCATGTTGGAGCACTTAAAGAGGAAGCATCCCAGTGCTGTGCCATTTTTCGACTCCCCTGTGCGTGAACATGCATTCAATCACGTGATTACACAGACTAAACCAATGAGTTTTCGCAAAGTTATCGACCGGATACAACAACAATCAGACATTTATCGCTATGAAAATAACTTTTGTTGAAAAAACGGCAAAGGTAAGACAAGATTTACATGCTTGCTTGGTTTTTGCTGGCCTTTTTTCGGGGAACTTTCGCTCCCTGCTCTGAAATACTTTGCGTCATGTAAATGAGTTGCATATCGCTGGATTCAGCTGGTTGTTAGCTTTCATTTGATGCCATGGTGTTTGCGTTTATATTGTGGATACATATCGCATAATTTTATTATTATAATAAAAGCTGGGAGGTAGGGAGTTGGATGTGGTTTTCCCTCACGCTGCGGTTGTCCCATCGACACCAGATGAATATTCCCATTTTCAATTCGTTCCTTTCAAATGAATGAATTCTTGAAAACTGACTTCTTTCACAAACTTGTTTTCATGTTCTTTCCGATGCTAATGAAATATGGGGCTTTACTCATAAACAAACAAGTTTGTAAGTCCAAAACAATCCCTGCACAAAAAGAGAATTGTTTGGCGAAACCACTTAAATGCCTAGTTTGCAGCTTTTTGGAGACAACAATCAGAGCCAGTCTGAAGGGCTTTTCATAAGTAAATGAGCTGTGGAGTCTGAGCTCAGGGGGGAGATGAAAACAATAGGCAACCTGCAGGGGGTTGCAAAGGTGTGAAAGTGGCCTCTGCTTGAGGAGAGAATACCATGTTAGAGGCAGCTTCCGACTGCACAATTTTAGCCTCAATTTGAGTCGCAGACAATCTCTTGCGACTGGCTAGAATCGCAGATTGGAGCTTGTGCACAAAAGTGTCAGTCGTGCAGTGTGAAGCACAATAGACTCCTTCAGTGAGAGTCGCAGGCTGGTCGTGCTAGAGTGGACATGCTAAATATCTGAAGCTGTCGGTGAGGCACAGTGTGAAAAGTGTTCTGACTGAAATAATGTCTGTGGCCACCTACAGCCAATGCGATAGCCACATCCAGGAAAATGTGAGGAGATACAAAGGCATGGAAGGCAATATAAACAGTAATTTCCGGTATGTTGCTTCAGTCTGTTTTTAAAACATTTCTGAATACACTTTTAGAACACGAGAAAAGTACGATTCTGTGTAAAATCACGAGGTGTGAAATCATTTGTTACTAATTTCTCGGGCAGAGTGAATCCAGCACAACTGAATGCTGCTCCAGACAGTCCGAAAGCATCTGCGACACGATTGCTCTGACAATCGTACAGTCTGAACCCAGCTTAAGAAGCCCAGGTAAAGGTGCGAAGTGGCCTCTCCTTCGACACAGAACTCCTCTTATCAAGTTCTTAAACTTGCGTAAAGCTCAGAGGTGCAGATTACAGGAACCCACTTGACTCAAACTCCTCTATTCACTCCTTTAATATTCATCTATCATATTACATTCAGAGAAGGAGGCAGTGTTTGTGCTAGAACAACTAAAAGTTTGTGAACATTTTTTACTTTTGCTCAGATTAACATCGAAACAAGTTCAAGTGTGGCCTGTTAACCCATTGTGTCTGTAACTTTGGCAAAAATGCTAAGAGTTACCAAATCAGAAAAGTGGAAGGGCTAAGACTTACAACTGGTTGACCACCCACAGCAAACTGTCCCATCCCGTGGTGCCTTCATGCTGGATCTGATGCTCATATAAGTAAAGAAGAACAGCCAGCTGTTCTCGGCTGCCCACGATAGTGGCCACGTCTTGCAGAGGGGAGGCGGGCCGTGGAAACCGGGTCACTGCAGGGCCACAAACACACAGAGAGAGGAGCAGCTTTTAATAATAACACACCAAAAAGAAGCAAATCATCAGAGCAGGCAGCAACATCCAAATGAAAGAGGACTTTGATAGCGAGCCCAAAACCAGAGAGCAGCCTCAGCGAGTCAGGCGCCAGGTTTGAGTCGCTGAACGCTGCCTGACTGAGAATGCTGGTGAAGAACGTACGGGTGTTGACGTTGGCTGAGCCTCACCTTCTATTGGAGGCACGTCGCCTTGCAGTTTGGCTCGGCTGGTGTATGGGGCGTTCTGAAGCAGCACCGCAAACAGAGACGGGATGAGTGACTGTAGCGCTGACAGATACACGTGCAGCTTGTGCTCATCCAATCCATATTCGCCCTGCTGGAGTCACACAGAAAGAGAGATTCATGTATTACTGACTAGCTGAAGAGAGTTAAAAAGCTAAGCACTTAAAATGACACACATTTGTCATGCGTAGGGCTGCACGACTTGGCGAGAAATGTCACATTGCGATTATTAAGGTCAAAAATGCAAATGGGATTAGATAAACAACTTGAAAACACAGCTGAAATAATGAAAGCGGCAGTTTTCTCGTCAGTTAACCCACAAAATGTAGATAACCCTCAAAATAGTTCGGTCTCCAAGGTGGATGACCTGAGGTGATTCGTTATGATGCAACTTGTTTATTTCAGTAAGATTCGCAAAATTTTCTGGACAATAGCCGCTTCATCAGAGTACATTTGGTGATTTGGTGTCTCTCCGTTGCCTATATTTATATACTGCGGAGGTGTTATGGAGGCCCAGGATGCTTCGATAGCGGCCGTAAGCTCCTCCAGAGTGTTGGGTCGTGTGTCTCTCAACTTCCTCTTCACAATATCCCACAGATTCTCTATGGGGTTCAGCTCAGGAGAGTTGAGCACCAGTAATACCATGGTCAGTGAACCATTTACCAGTGGTTTTGGCACTGGGAGCAGGGGCCAGGTCGATCTTCATCTCCATAAAGCTTTTCAGCAGATGGAAGCATGAAGTGCTCCAAAATCTCCTGATAGCTCGCTGCATTGACCCCGCCCTTGATAAAACACAGTGGACCAACACCAGCAGCTGACATGGCACCCCAGACCATCACTGACTGTGGGTACTTGACACTGGACTTCAGGCATTTCCCTCTCCCCAGTCTTCCTCCAGACGCTGGCACCTTGATTTCCGAATGACGTGCAAAATTTGAGCAAGAGTCTAGTGCTGCTTCTCTGTAGCTCAGGTCAGGCGCTTCTGCCGCTGTTTCTGCTTCAGAAGTGGCTTGACCCTGGGAAATGCGGCACCTGTAGCCCATTTCCTGCACACACCTGTACACGGTGGCTCTGGATGTTTCTACTCCAGACTCATCCACTGCTTCTGCAGGTCTCCCAATGTCTGGAATCGCTCCTTCTCCACAATCTTCCTCAGGGTCCGGTCACCTCTTGGTCATTGTGCAGTGTTTTCTGCCACACCTTTTCCTTCCCACTGACTTCCCACTGAGGCGCCTTGATACAGCACTCTGGGAACAGCCAATTCGTTCAGAAATTTCTTTGTGTGTCTTACCCTCCTGCTTGAGGGTGTCAGTGATGGTCTTCTGGACATCAGTCTTACCCATGATTGTGGTTTTGAGTAATGAACGGTCTGGGAGTTTTTAAAAGCCTCAGGAATCTTTTGCAGGTGTTTTGTTGATTCAGATGATTAGGTTAATCGCTCGTTTAGAAACCTTTTCATGATATTAGGGCTGGGCGATATGACGATATATATCGTGGGGACAATAGAAAAGTGTCTATCGTCCTATTTCTCTTCAATCGTTTCTATCGTTTCTTACCTAATTTTATCAATAACTAAAGAAAATATTGCATTAAATAGGCTATGACAAATATATGATAATGTCTTGTGGCTATGCAATGCATACTCTACCCTTTATATAAGTGATAATCAAGAATAAAAAGGAACTTTTTCGCAAAGAAACTCTGTCTTGTGATTTTGCGACGTGACTCTTTACGTTGTTGCGACATGCTTTACGCTAGTTAACTCGTGAGTGCTTAAAGATGGAGACGCAAGAGATTGAAGATGAATGCCCGGAGTCGCAACAAATTGAAACTGCTACGCAGGCAGCAGCTCAAGAAGTACTTTTACCGAAACGTGGGAGTACGTCAGTGATTTGGTTGCATTTTGGCTTCAAGAGCTCCGACACAGAGCAGAAGACAGTCATCTGCAAACTCTGCCAAAAAACTGTTTCCGCGCCCGACGCTAACACAACAAACCTCTTTTACCACTTGAAGAAGGTTCACGAAAAAGAATACTGGAGAATCGAAGAAATGCGACGTAAAGAAAGTTGTGAAACAGCCCGGGCAAGTGGCGAGAAAAAATATAGCCAGCCTAAAATTAAAGAGTCTTTCATAAAATGCACACCGTATGAAAAAACGTCCCAGCGCCATAAAGAAATCACATGTGCCATCTTGCATTACTGTTGTAAAGGCATGATCCCCGTGTATGCAGCTGAGAAGGGTAGCTTACGAGACCTCGTCAAAGTGCTTGACCCGAGGTACGTTATGCCCAGTCGTAAGCACTTCAGTAATGTCAAGTTGCCTCGCTTATATAATGCATGCCGGGCCCAAGTAGAGAAGGATGGTTCTCCGGCAGTGTGGTTCATTATTTTATTTATTTTTTATTATTTTATAAGTTTATTTTGATAATACTATTTAAATAACTATGATGTGGTTAAAAAAATGTGAAGGCTACTGTAGCTCTACCTCCACCACATCTGTTGTCATTTGATACGTTTACATTGCTGCACTAAAATGTAGTTTTTCTCATTTGTGACAGTTCAGTTAAATGTCACTTCAAAATAAAGTTGCAAAAAAAAGTATGCAATGATATTTTTGTCAAACTTTTCAGAGAATAACTGAAAACGTACTTTATTGTGGTATATATCGTTATCGTGATATAAAATAATCCATATCGTGATATATGATTTTTCCATATCGCCCAGCACTACATGATATGATCATTTTTTGAGCTGTTTGGCAAAATCATCGATATTAAAACAATAAAAGGCTTGAACTACTTCAGTTGTGTGTGAATGAATCTGAAATATATGAAAGTGTAACGTTCATCAGTACATTACAGAAAATAATGAACGTCATCACAGAGGACCTGTATATATTTATATGTATGTTAAAAAAATAATAATAAAAAAAATCACCTTGAGCAGCTTCTCTATGCGTGAGAGCAATGATGGGATGAGCTGCGACTGCAAGTTTCCCAGTTCCGTGCACCAGGCAGCAAAGGCTGGAATGAACACTTGATGGGTGGCATTGACCACTCTCTCTGACGGATCACCCAGAGACAACAGCATCAGCTCAAAACCCTGTCACATGTTAATGGAAATAAACTCGTCAGCAAGACTACACAAGAAAACCAATTCGATAAAATGGACAGGGCCACACTCTCACCTGTGAGTATTTGTCGGCATCATCAATGTAGCCCATTATAACGCCTAAACTTTTCACCACAGCCTCTCGCACCAAGTCGGTTTTATCATCAGCCAACATTTGCTGAAGCATAGCCAGAACAAGAGAGCTGCGAATCTCTTTCTGCAGACACACAAAAAAGTGAACTTTTAATAAAAATATAAAAGTGTAATTCTGCTTGAGAACAGTCGGCTCAAGCTGAATTAAGATAAGAGATGCACCGGTCTGACCACAGGCAAAACCAGCAAACTTCCCTTCAGCTCAGTCAACACAGAAACAGATTTTTAATGTTAAACAAAATGAGTTGCTCCTGCAAAGAGTTAGAGATGAGGGCGGGACTAAACGTCTAACAAACACTTTTTGAAGTGAGCCGCATCTGATTCAAAGTCTTGATTTCTGAAATGTTCAGAGTAGAGGTGCTCAGATCAGGTTTTTACCCATCACAGGGTTCATCTGAATCCTTCTAATCTGCCTTTATTCACTTGATATATTAGAATTACGAGGGCGGCACGATGGCACTGGTTCCAGGCTCGCCGTGACCTTCCTGGAGGGAGTTTGCATGCTCTCTCTGTGGGTTTCCCCCAAAATCACAAACACAAGTGGTTAGGTTCATGGAATAAATTCCCTTTAGCTGTGAATGTGTGAGTGCCCTGCGATGGACTGGCGACCTGTCCAGGCAGGGTGTGCCCCAACCTCTCACCCGATGCGGGCTGGAGATGGAGATGTGCACCAGCAGACCCCAGTAACCCCGAAAAGGGATTAAGCGGGAAAGAAAATGTATGGATGGATTATAATTAGGAAGAGTAAGAGCATTTTTATTGTAAAGCCCCATTTAAATAAAAAAAAGTGGCTAAACAAAAAAACTCGATGGGATCGTTCACTCATGGACAACAGGTAAAGTGCACAGCACAAAAATAAATAAACTCCAACTCTCTACATTATTCCGAACAATTTTTCTTCCTGAATAACTAAACATTTCTGAGAGGTTTGCAAGAGAGTTTTATTCAATGGTATCTGTCTGCAGATATACTGGTAGTGGGCACAATAGAGGCGTAGCATGAAGCTAATAGTACATAGTAATCACAAAGATGGAAGTTACTGGAAGTTGTCAAAACCACAAATTCCGAGAGACTCCTCTGAAAAGCATATGCGCTTTTCTCATGTGTTTTAGGGTTACACATGGTCAGGGTTATACGAGCCGCCATCTTGACCAAAAACAAGCATGGTTTCCTCACATGGCTCTGTCTGAGTTGGACTACTACCAGTTACGCCCCCCACTACAAGTTACGCCTCGGTAAAATACGGCACTTCCGGCAGGTGCAGACAGACCCACTTTGATTTATTTAGTTCTCGAAGCTTACTGAAGCATCAATGGCAAATCATTCATTATCAACATAAGCTCCTCTTCTCATCAATTCTAACTCCTGCAGAGCTAAAAGCACCGGCTGAGAGCTAGAACAGTAGTGTACATCACGTCAAAGTGTCTCCAAGACTGGTTTAAATCTGCCATACTAAGTAACATGTGGTTCCTAATGGAAAACCAAAAACCTTTTTGTACTTTGGTTGTACTGTAAAATAATTAAACTCGCTGAACATAATTATTAAACTTCATAAATTTGTCTTCTAATACACTTGGTTTAAATCGTTATGCAATTTCTCTCGTCAGACTCAGCTGAAGCTAGTGGCTGTTTTACGAAATGGAAATATTCCCGTCCCTCTTCTGAAAAGAACATTACAGTAAGATGTCCTGGGAGTAAAAAACCCAAGTTATCTACAGAAGTTCTTGAGACTGCAGCATAGACAAACATTTCCGAGTGATCCTTATTCATACTGGACGGTGAACAGCACAGCTAATCTTCTCCTGCTAATCAGGCAAAACATTTATTTCAACAATGCAGCTGAGCTTAAAAAAAGGATTTCATGCTACATTGTGGAAGAGAAGCTACAGCTGCATACACACTGTAGAATCTCCATCTTTTAGATGCATTTGTGTTGTGTTTGGCAAAAAGAAGCACTGTCAGGACAAAAAATGTTTTTTTTTTTTTCCACTGCATATACAACATACCGTATTTTTCGGCTCATAAGACGCACTTTTTCTTCCCCAAAACTGAGGGGGAAAAGTTGGTGCGTCTTATCGAACCGAATGCAGAGCGCCGCGAAGTCAGGTCACGGCCGTATGAGAGGCGTAAGAGCTCCGGAGCTCCGGTGCTAGGCCGAAGCCGCGGCCATATTTGTATACCAGCGCTGCGCGCTGACGTCATCGCCCATCTCTGCCATAGCGCGGTCGTAACGAAAACGGGGGAAAAAACTACATTTCCCACAATGCCTTTGGCTTCCGCATCCATACTTACGTCACGAGCGAAACTACAGAGATCAACTAAGACTCTCGCATTTGAGTGATCTCTCACGCTACAAACCCGATTTCTCACGCTAAAATACATTTCAAGATGTGAAATGGGCACAGCTAATAGTTTATCTGTGATGTTTCTTGAGCCTGATGTGACGCTTGTGCCGGATAGCCAGTGGAAAAAGAAGGAGCTTCAAGACGAGCACATCATCCCAAACTCAAACCTTTATTTTTAGCCTCCTTCAGCGTCACAAAACAAAAGTTAACAATATGTAACAGTGTAGCGGTCCCAGGGGAAGAGCAGCACGCACACACACTCGTTTCTCCCTCTCCGTCTCTCCCTCTCCTCACACACACTAGTCTCTCCCTCTACTCGCACACGCGCAGCTCTTAAATGGCAACATACATACAAATACAATGTGGTACATAGACCTAGCAGTGGACGTTCCACTTACATTAAGGAGTAGTTACATTTATTTTACATTAAAATAATTATTAAATACTTATTAAATAATTATTATTTTACATATGAGGGTGCCCAGGTTCTTTTAAAGGGGGGCTCGACTAAAAAAGTTTGAGAACCACTGTATTATTACTAATGTGGGGGCAATGTTACTAGCTATTATTAGTAATGTAGTGACAATGTTACTGGCTATTATTAGTAATGTAGTGACAATGTTACTAGCTATTATTAGTAATGTAGTGACAATGTTACTAGCTATTATTAGTAATGTAGTGACAATGTTACTGGCTATTATTAGTAATGTAGTGACAATGTTTCTGGCTATTATTAATGTAGTGACAATGTTACTAGCTATTATTAGTGTGTAGTGACAATGTTACTAGCTATTATTAGTAATGTAGTGACAATGTTACTGGCTATTATTAGTAATGTAGTGACAATGTTACTGGCTATGATTAGTAATGTAGTGACAATGTTACTGGCTATTATTAGTAATGTAGTGACAATGTTACTAGCTATTATTAATGTAGTGACAATGTTACTGGCTATTATTAGTAATGTAGTGACAATGTTACTAGCTATTATTAGTAATGTAGTGACAATTTTACTGGCTATTATTAGTAATGTGGTGACAATGTTACTGGCTATTATTAGTAATGTAGTGACAATGTTACTAGCTATTATTAGTAATGTAATGACAATGTTACTGGCTATTATTAGTAATGTAGTGACAATGTTACTGGCTATTATTAGTAATGTAGTGACAATGTTACTGGCTATTATTAGTAATGTAGGTACAATGTTACTGGCTATTATTAGTAATGTAGTGACAATGTTACTGGCTATTATTAGTAATGTGGTGACAATGTTACTAGCTATTATTAGTAATGTGGTGACAATGTTACCAGCTATTATTAGTAATGTGGTGACAATGTTACTAGCTATTATTAGTAATGTGGTGACAATGTTACTAGCTATTATTAGTAATGTGGTGACAATGTAGTGACAATGTTACTAGCTATTATTAGTAATGTAGTGACAATGTTACTAGCTATTATTAGTAATGTAGTGACAATGTTACTAGCTATTATTAATAATGTAGTGACAATGTTACTAGCTATTATTAATAATGTAGTGACAATGTTACTGGCTATTATTAGTAATGTAGTGACAATGTTACTGCTATTATTAGTAATGTAGTGACAATGTTACTGGCTATTATTAGTAATGTAGTGACAATGTTTACTAGCTATTATTAGTAATGTAGTGACAATGTTACTGGCTATTATTAGTAATGTAGTGACAATGTTACTAGCTATTATTAGTAATGTAGTGACAATGTTACTAGCTATTATTAGTAATGTAGTGACAATGTTACTGGCTATTACAGTATTACTAATGTGGGGGCAATGTTGCACTGGAACAGTGATGGTGATAACGAATGGTGGACTTTAGAGTGATGAGTGGGGGCAAAGAAAAACATTACAGCCTTTTTTTGTTACTTTTACTGTTTACTGTCTGTTCATGTTACATGTTTGACTGTTAACTTTTACACAGTTGATATAAAATATTTTACAACAGTATTTGGTTCAGAATCTTTTTTTTCTAGATCTTCCCCTTTAAAATTGGGTGCGTCTTATGTGCCGGTGCGTCTTATGAGCCGAAAAATACGGTACATCATGTATAATTATTACTGAACTGTTCGCTACACCCTCCTCGGTTCGGTGAACTGTGGTTTTTCAGTTCATCACTTGAAATATGTATTATTATTAGTTGTCAGGGAATGAAACACATGTCCGCGAGCAAATATCCAATCAATTAACTGCTCCTTTGTGTAACTATCCAATCAGTGAGCGCTAAAGTTAGAGGAGGGTGGGGTTTGCTTGTTTCATCATTGGAGGAATTGTCAGCGCTGAAGGGACGGCGTTTGCTTTTTTTGCTGATGAATACAACGCAGATTAAAAAAACTGTAAAAAAAATGTTTTTGTGTACCAGGAATTATTATGCAAAAAAGAATAATTTTCGCTTCTCTGTGTTAGATTTAGCAAAATAAAGTGAATTCTATCAAACGCCCATTATTTATTCGATCCAAACCGAATAAAAAAAAGTGATTAAAACCGCGGTATGTACCAAACTTGTGTGCCGTTGCATCCCTAATGAATATGGTTCTCCTTGCTTTGCCAGTAAGTTTCATGTTTACAGCTTGATACATGTCATGTTTACAATTTTTTAACTTAATCATTTTTGTTATTTAGGCTTTTTCTTGTTAATTGAGTTACTTTTGAGACACAGTAATTAAGATAAGTATTTTAAATACTACAGTTGTACCTTGAGATACAAAAGCTTCCGAAATACAAAAGGTCTCTCCAAAAAAATTTTTCTTCAGGATACGAAAAAAATTCCAAGATACGACAAACAGTTCTGCTCTATTATCCGCTTGTTAAGTCTGACGTCGTAGAGCGCATCCTCCCGAGTCCCCCATTGACATGAGCGAATCATTACGTATAGATTACCAATAATGTGCTATAATAAATGTTAGAGTCAAGGTGTCGTAAAAGAAATAACATTTATAACGTAGAAAGTGCTGTTCTGTAGCGCAAGTTAGAGAAACCCTGTGACGCGTTCTCAGAAGCTCTCTCTCCATCCCTTCTCACGCACTGTTGGTGCGGTCTGTGTATGCGCTTGGTTTCGTTATTTTGTGAAATATCTCGAGAAAGTTAACTTTCATACATACCGCTGTAATGCTTTCTGCATCCGTTCCACCTCCTCCGACACATCGCTTCACTCTCAAGGTAAGGTTTCACCTTTGTGTACATATTACATATTTTACTTGTGTTTTATTCTGTTTTATTATCATTTATTACATTAACAATGTGTAGATTAAAGGATTGAAGAAACATTACTTGATTTTTCTCTGGTTTTCCATTCACTTATACTGTTGTTTCTGAGAGCCATTACACGGATTAGGCGTTTTACAACGTCTTCCTTCGAGACATAAAAAATGCAGGATACGAAAGACCCCCTGGAACGAATTAATTTCATATCTCGAGGTACCACTGCATTTTAATTTGTAACTAATTAGTAATTCGTAACTTGTCCAACGCTGTGTGTGATATAAAACCTTTCTCTGTGTTTTGCATCCCTGCATGACACGGGACATGCAAGAATGGAGAAAACATTTGGTTGAGCGTAAAAGCGTGTCACTAGTTTTGCTTCGTATGATTCGCTCTTTGGATTGGCGCTGTGAGGGACCTCTGATCGCTCTTACTATTGTGAATATTGACACATCGATTGGAGCACCCTTAGATCAGGAGTTTTAATTGTTCCATCGGCTCATACAGATCCAAAATGTAGCAGGTTGTAAGGTCAAAACCCATTCTTCAGTAAAAAAAAAACAACAAAAAACAAAACTTCCCCTGCATGCCTCCTTCTTTCTCCCTGAATCTCTTCCGGTCAACATGCGAACCAATTTCTTTCCAATAAAACCTTTATTGTGTGTTTTTGTGCACTTGAAGTTTATATTTTTTATGTGACAGTAAGCATTCTTAATAATTCCCCACACAATCATGAAAAATACTCAGTGACAAATGATCCCACTGTAAACAAGTGAAAAACAAACCCTCGGTTAATGATAGGCGCATTAAAAAGCAAAAAAGGCACACAGCCAATGACGAAAGGGCATTTGAGCCAAATCGCATCAGCCAGTGTTTAACAGCACTAATCGAACGGTCCATGGAGTGTCCCAACCGTAATTCTATGATGTACAGCCACTGCAAACAAGCAGCATTCCTCTACGGAACACACACAAGTGATCAAATGGAAATAAATGAGAAGAGTGCTGTTATTTATCATTTCATGATTATTATGTGGTTATTTCAGTCTGCTCCAGCTTGACTACCGCTCAGCACACTTTGACAAGTGAGTTCATGGACTAACTCTGCCATTATTGAGAAGAAG